>JALKBU010000244.1:0-56497 GCA_023091735.1 Trichomonas tenax
ATATATAGATTATTTCAGACAAATAAAAAAATTAAATTATTTTAAAAATTAACTTAAAAATTAGTTGCTCGGAATTACACTATATATATATATGATGTCGTACATTCTCTATATTTAGAATGGCAAGTAACCCCCCTTATCTACTACTTTTCATCAAATGCATCAATGATTCGTTATGCTTTAGCATATAAAGACTTTGACCCTAAGAAAAAATACCCTGAAGAAGATATTGAATCTATTTTTGAATTAACTAAAAAATACTGGAAATATAAAGTAGATTTATACAAGAAACAAGATGAAAAAGCTAAAAGAGATACTAAAAATAATGTTTCAATGAATGATTATCAATATTATCACGATTTTCATGAGTGAAATGAATAACCTTATGGGCGTTCCGAACCCGTAAGGTTCGCGGGTCTACATTTCATTGAAATGCAAAAACTCCTCAAAATATATCATTCCTTTCGACAGCAAAAATCGAATATATCAATGAGAAAATTGTTGGTCAGAGATTGAAAGCATTTAACGCTCATCATCAAATATATTAAAGAAAAACTAATATTTGATATATTTATCATAATAAAATCGCTTAAAAATGAATTTTGTAAAATAAATTGAGCTCATTTAATTCTCCACATTCATATTTAAAAACTGCATAAAATATAGATCCAAAAAAATCACAAAATGAGACATCTGTATTCTTTGAATTTTGAAAAGCAAACTAAATATCAATAAAAATTAAGCCATGGCTCCGATTAGACCTTTAGGTTATAGATTTATCATCAAAATAAATCAATGGTCAAACCGTTAAATCGCATGTTTGGTCAATTCTCGTCACTTTAAAAGTTCAAACAAAAGTGTTTATTTAGTGTATATTTGTGGAATTCATGATTTAAAAAGATTGAACGATAGAAAGAAAAACGATGAGAATTTAAAATTTTTGTAGATAATTTTAATCTTTATCATACATTGTATCTACAACTTCGTTAATTCAAAATTGAAAAGATGTAAATTTTCATAAATTTTTATCGGACCACAAAAAAGATGCAATGCACGCTTTGGGTAGCCATTTCCTTCATATTCTGTGCTGTTGTCTACGGCTCTAGCTCTGCTGCGGCCGCCGAAGGCATCAAGTATTGGACTCCAGAGATGTTGATTATGGGAAGAATGCTTTGGGGATTCGCTTTCTGTTTGATTGTACTTATATTCAGATTAATTTTCGAAAAAGGTTACACGCAAGTCGCAAGAGCGCATTTTCTCTCAGGTCCATGGCCATATATCAATTTAGCTGTTGGCGGATTATTAAATCTTGGTATTCCCCACAGTTTAATCTACATCGCCCAGCAGTGGATTCCTTCTGCTGCTGTTCAGCTCTCTAAACCACTTCAGCCTTTAGGTTCGATCATTGCTAACTGCTTCCTTCCTGTTGACGAAAAAGTCACACTCAACAAAGGCCTCGCGCTCCTTTCTGCTATTATAGGTGTCGCTTGCGGCGCTGTTCCAAGTTTTCGCCACACGAGCGGAAAAGCAACTGGTGGACAAGTTGGCTTAGGTTATACATTGCTGATCCTTGCTATGATCCTTTTCGGTTCTGCTGCTTCATGGTTTAGGTGGAGAACACCAAATGTTGACATTACAATTTCATCTTTGATGCAGACTTTCTTTTCATTTTTCTTCGACATGGCGTGGTCATTGATTATGGATGGACCAAAGAAATTTAGAGATACTTTCGAAAACTGCTCAGCCTATGGTTGGATTTGGCCAATTCTCCTCGGTGTTCTTGGTTCTGGTATGGCCGTTCACGGATTCATGTATATTGTTGCACATCTTGGTGCCGTTGGCGCCGGATTTATTCCATTTGCTCAAATTATTGTCGGTGTTACAATTGGAGTTGTTCTCCTTCACGAATGGAAGGGATTCCTCTGGTGGGAGATCTTCCTTAACGTCATTGGTCTCGTTTTCTTAGCTGGATCACTTGTTATTGGATTTATGAAAGATAAGGACGATGTTGTCTCTACTCCACATGAAGAAGAAGATCAGCATAAAGCTGAGGAAGAGGAGGAGCATGTTTCTGACGAGACTGATGAACTTGCCGAAATTTAAGCAAAATTCTTTCAAAAAATCTATAGTTTGTCGATTTTCTTTCAAATATTAGTTCAAATTCGTGTAAAATGATTGTTTAACCTTCATTTCATTCAACAAAATACGAAATGAAATTATCAAATTTATATTATCATTCCCAAACTTCACCAATCATCATAACTTTTCCTACATTCATCAATCTATTGTTTGTTTTGAGATAGCCATAAACATTTTATTTTTTCCAAAAATAATCAGCATGATATCAAAATTTTAATGTAATTAGAATGCATTGATGGTCATTAAAGGAGATCTCAAAGATTTTGATCAAATCGATTTCGAACAAAGTTCTTCAATTAAATTTTGGGAATTGTCTCTTCTTTGTCTGTGATATTTCACATCTTTAAATCATCGAATTTAGGCAATACAGCAATGAAAAATAGGCCTCAAAGCTGATAGATATCATAGTCACTGCTCATTTTTATAGCAAATCAAAATTTAGCCCTATGATAAAATCGATTAATGAACAATTTCAGAATATTTCAATGATTTACTATCTTTATATAACCATATTCTAAATCTGTTTAATGATACTATGCATTTAAATGTTGCCATATTCTATATCACGAAGAAAATCAACAAATAACTATATCATTTAACGAAAGAAATTGATATACATACAATTCTAAGAAATTTTTTATCTTAGAAATCAATACATTGCCTTTATGATATATATTCTTAAAATTTTAATCAAGCATTGGACTACTAATCACTTATTGCATCTTCATATTTCTTGATATGACAAATAACAAGATGGTTTATTATGTAAGAATCGCAATCAAGAAAAATACAATGACATCAATATTTAATATAAAGTCACTGCAGCTAATTACAAAGAAAGAGATCGTTGAACATCCTTAGAATTTCCTTTCATTAGCCGGAAATATCGTAGATTATTATTTGGCAACTCCTAACATTGATTTTCAGTTCCTGTCTATGGTATGATGGTTATAAGTTGAATGTAAATAAGCGATTGAGTTAATGAGAGGTGTATATAAAAGATTATTGAAATATATCATCGACTCAAAAAAATTTAAACGTATGAGTGAGTTGATGACTTAATATTGGCCTCTGTCCCGACCTCCAATGTTATTTGCACAGAACAATTTTTCATTTCATCTCAACTCATAAAAAACACCAAAATGTAGAAATAGAATGTACTCATTTTACTAACACAGGGACGCTCGGATAGAAACCGAAGGATTTCCTAGTTCAATTGGGATAACGCCTTCTTCAATAATTGCAATCTTGGAGTATAGAAGGATGTGAAGGTCTGCTGTACCCTCGGCGTCGTGCTATAGGCCAAGTCACCACCGATGTGGAGCTTGCAATTCCTAATTGCATCATTGAATTTTTGCCTGATAATGACTTTCTCGCTATCAGGCGATGAAGCGTATTCCTTGACCATGTTCTGGACTTCGTCCTTGAACATGTTAAAATCCTCATCATAGACACGGCGATGAATACGGACGCGATGCATGATCGAAGATTTTGGCAATTTTTCATCGTATTCATAACTTTTGAAAATTTTCTCACAAACATTTCAATGCGAAAATTGTTCAGAGGTTATTTTTTATCTACTCCTTATACAGGTCAAAATAGATGATACAAAAAATTGAATATGTGGAGATTTTATATTTAGAAAGAATATACAAAAGATATAGTGCATGATTTTGATAAATGGTCGTGTGTCAATTTTACGGTTGATTTATTGCTCATAGATCTGGTATAGCCTAAGAAATAAAATTTTGATGTGTCAAATTTTTTGATTTTTAAATAAAATCGCTTTTTTGTTGATTTATCTTTATTTATTTTGCTGGATTTTTGGAATCTATGGATGATACAGATTCATTTTAACTTCTGATCGCGATTTGAATCATGAAAACACATCAAATTTTGTTTTTCTATTTGACTTCAAATATAGGATCCCCATATGTTATAAAATATAAATATGATCAAAATAACTGTTTTTAGTTTTTGGAAACAAATTATGAAAAATCGAAAGTTGATCTAATTTATTCAAGTTCCATCAGGAGCTTATCCAAAAATATGACTTTATATTTTTTCATAAGATTTTAAATTTGGACTCTATATGACTTGAAAAGTTTATTTTTTCGATTAAAATCATAAAATACCATTTTATTCTTTCACTTCATTTTTATTGGAGATTCATAATATATATCATGTAATGCTTAAATTTACAGTTTGGAGTGAAATAATAGAGAAATGAAATGTAAGGTTAAAATCAGGTAATAATTGAAAACTTTACAAATATTTGAAGGAGTTTCCCCGGTTATTTCAATAAACTCAGTCAAATAAATTTCGCTAAACAAAGTTTTGATATAATTCTAACTTTTGTTAACGAAAAATGAATATTTGATATTCGCTGGGCTACCAAATTCCATTAAAACTAAAATCTTTTTGTTTTTTCGATAATGCTCTATAGAAACAACCAAAACTTTAAATTTATAATCTCCATATATTATTAATGCTAAATCTAAAATATTTTTGAAAAATATTTTGTTTAAGATTAAAATCAAAGATATTTTAACTGTAACATTTCTATCATATTTAGATTCCAAATATCCCATTTATCCACGATTTATCCAAAATAATTTGTCTGAGAATCGAAAATGAAACAATGGTCTGACGTGGCAATGATAATAAAAATAGCCCAAAAAATCTATATTTTTCAGCGTTTCCATTATCAGGGTCCAGAAATATAATTGATTTCAAAACATTCTGATCTAAATTGTTTCAGGAAGTGAAATGTTCGCTTTTATCCAGTGAAAACTTCATTCCATAGTCTATAGATGATGTTTGCAAAGTCAAAACTTGAAAAACAATAAGACAATCGAAACCATATTTTAGCAAATTGATATATCGTAATTATACCGTTTGACTTGTATTCTTTTCAGTAATTATATTAAGATTTTCAATAAAAATTATGATGTTATCACTGAATAAGGTGTGGAATTGCAGAGAAGTGTATCAACTCTGGGAGTCAGAACCAGATCAAACATGTATGGGCAGATATAACTCTTGTGTGATGCAATACATAGTTGTAATGTTAAACATATAATATCGTTTCATATTTTTCATTAACAATTTGATATCAGCTTATTATTGAGTAAATAGCAATATTTATTATAAATATATCGCATGCCAACAACGTAGTAACATATTACAAATAATACAAGCTCCTAATTGACTAATTGTTCAGTATCTTAATTTATAAATACACGAAATCATTGCGGAGACGACAATATACATAGATGCATGCACATATTACATGTTTTTAATGTGATGCACCAACTTATACTCAGAGCCTCCCAATGAATTTGCTGAAATTGTTGATTAATAGAAATAAAGTATTCAAAAATAAAAACGACGACAAAATAATTAGCATCATATATACTATTTTATTAATGTAAACAGTGTCAAATAAATAGTGAAAAGTGACATTTAACCTTATCCATTTTTTAAAATATGGTTTATTATAATATTTACATAATGGAAATACTAATTTTGCCAATTTTGGTCGCTAAAAACCAAATTTGAGAGTTAAAACACTTCTAATTGCAGCAAATGATGTTTACATCGTGACAGACAGGCTATATGTAGTCCCATTACACTTTTCACTGTGTGGCTTATATCTGTGTTAACAGTACTTTAAAATACTTTCTCCTTAGCTTGATTAACAATCATTTAATATCAATGATGGTGTTTAAGCCTCAATAACATTAGTGTATGATTATATATCTAATTCATATTATATATTTTACTATGTTGTTTCATTTCAAGCATAGAATAAGAAAAATATTTAAAGTTTTATCAGTTCGATTTGTTTATGAGTATAATCTTTATCCCATTTGATTATGCAAGGTTTCTATAAATATAGTTTGCAATATTAAAAAAGCAATAACGTGCCCTAATACATATTCAAGATTTAAACTTATTTTTCAACAACTTTTGATAAATAAGATTTTTTTATGAATGAACATTTTTTGAGTATATTCCATAAGTTCACTATTAGAGTTCGCTTGAAGACAACATCAACTAGAAATAAAAGATTGCTTCATCAAGAATGGACAGTTTTTATCCAAATGTTGCATATATTAGTTTACCTGATTACAGAGATGTAGATGCGATTTCTTTTAACAACACTCAATCGTATTATATTTATAATTGCATTTTTGTCCAACAAATAAATCAAGGTGCAATTTTTGTTAACAACTTCATCTTCATATTTTCTAACTGAGAACACAATTTTCATAAAATGCACATCGAATTATGAAGGTGGATCGTTATATTTTGAAGGAGGGCATTGTTCACAATATCGTGTTTGTTATTTCAGATCAGCAACTATGAATCAAAATGGCGATCATGCATATAGCTTCATTGATAATGAAAAAACAACTACAATAGACACAATTGATTTATGTACTTTATATTATAGCTGAAAAAAACTATTTTGAAGGTAATATTAAATCATGCAATGGTGAAAATATATAGATATAAATATTTCAATGTATCATCAAATATTGCTAGTTCTTCGCCAGCTTATCGAATTTATTATATAAAAACTAAATCATTGATTCATTATTCAGCTTTCGTAAATAATACGGCAAGTTATGGAAGTGATTTAAGTTCGGCTGATGGTGAAGACATTGAAATCAAATATTGCAACTTTTAAAAAATGGGAATCTAATGTTCTCTTATCTTTTTTTATGCAGTATAACAACAACTGTTGATTATTGTAGTATTTTAACATACAATGTATATTATGCTTTTTGGATTGTGGATGGCTATACAATGGTTGTAAAAAATACGTATATTGATATTCTTGATGAATCTGCTTGGTTGACGCATTTTGGAACAATTCAATTTATAAATACATATAAATACTATTCAACAAATGATTTAAAGCTTTGGTATTCTGAAATGTGCAAAGATACTGTTGGTTGTAAGAAAATAGTTAATAATGGAATAAAAATTAATAATACATGTATGTTTTTGCTTTCTACGGAAATCTTAAAAGATTGATTTCAAAATATTTCAACGCCATTTACATTATTAGATGATATAATTTCTTTTGAATATAATAAAAAATAGCTCTATATAAGTCCTCAATGTTGGAAATAAATTGATGATTATATCTTATTGAGCAAACACGCTTTTATGAACATCTTGTGGCCCTTTTGAGTTTATTGTGGTAGCCTATCTGATAGCGTCAAAGACGTTTCAGACACAATTCGATCACCTTAGATGAGTAAGATCTGAATGTTAAAAAATCAAATTCGCATGAACCTGGTTTAAAACAAATACAAACAAACACATACCTGGAATAACAGGCATGCAAAATAAAAAATATAAATAATAAAACAAATTAGCGTAGCACCGCACTTTTCCAATTTTGGTCTGAATTGTAAATTGAAAAAAAATCAAATTAAATTTGAAAAATATGCTCTATCTAATCCAGCGACACATAATATTTGGAAGATTTCTTCTGGCTTGAAGATTAAATGATTCCTTAGTATTTTCGTAGGAGATTGTTGATGTAATTTAACTGACCAAATATCGATCCATTCTCATTTGTTTAAAAGCCGTACAATTATGGAATAAAATAATGTATCATCAAAGTTGGACTCAGTACTATCCAGACGTTGATTATGTAAGTATTTTTGATCAAAATTTATCTCAAGTCAATGATTATGATCACAGCAAATCATATTATATTAATAACTGCATTTTTTACAATCTTTGATCAAAAAGTGCTAAAAAGATTATCTCCACATATTCATCTTCATATCTTCTGATTGAAAATACACGTTTAACGGCCTGCTCTTCATTTTATGATGGGGGCTCTTCACTTTGAAGGATGGTATTGCACCCAATCATGTATGCTATTTCAGAGCAGAAAGTACATATGAGAATGGAGGTCACTCATATAGCTTTAACGGGCAAATAAATTCATATGCTAAAGATACCTTCGTAGCCAGTACAATATATTTATGTGGGAATATTAATTATTCTAATAATATACATTCAAATGAGTGTACTATCAATTATAATTCACTTAATTGAACATATATGATGCAAAAGCCCATTCAACACTGCAATCTTCGACCTTTTGTAACAATACAAGTACAAATTCGAGATACTATTCCAGTTTTTGTTATTTTGTCGGGGTAAACTATGGAATCAAATAAAGAAATTATTATTCGATAAACAGACTCGTAATTAGCAAAGCAGAGTCAGATGTTGACTATTGTAACCTTCATAATAATGAATGTTGGTGTCATCTTTGGGTCACTGAAGGATTTACAATGATAGTTAATAATACATATTGCGATGATTACTCGCTACCTGGTACACAATCAGGAACTATCCAATTTGTCTATAATTTAAACATAAGATATCATGAATTATGCCAAAATTCAATAGGATTTTAATGTTACAAACAAAACATTCCGAAACCGTGTAAAATTAGAACCTGCTATGGACATTTAACAAGATTGATTCCCAGATCACTATATTCCGTTTATTTCAATCGATATTAATAACGAATATATAGGGGAAAATTCTATTTCACATGAATCTGGTTTAGTATAAAAGTTAAAATGCACTCATTCCTAAAACAAACAAATATATATAAATTGAAGCAGGGTGATGGCTTCAACTGGAATAACAGGCATACAAAATAAAAAATAAAATAATAAAACAAATTAGTCGTAGTAATATTTGGAAGATTTCTTCTTCTGGCTTGAAGACTTCTTTTCATCGTTAGAATTGTTGTAGTTGTCAACAGCCTCTTGATCAGCGAGGAGAATGAATGGGATTGGTGGGATGATGTCATAAAGGAATCCACTGAGAAGACTGAGTCGAACTTCATCTTCGCCATTAGTTGACTTCCTTCTTTCATTGGATTTGTTCTGCTTCTTCTTTTTCTCCTTAACAGGGGGCGCTGGAGGTGGGGAAGAAGATCTCGATGATGACCCAGAGTGATGGCGACGAGATTGGATTGTTGATTTGACTGTAACTGTTGATGAGCTCGAATATGAAGCTTTGTCTGAGTTCTGCGTTGGTGATCTCGTTGAAGATGAAGGAGACTTCGGCTGAGAATCGATTTGCGGCTTCGGACGAACTTTCTTGTCCTTCCATTCAACTTTCGGTGTGTCAAACGGAATATATCCATCAAGAGGGAGAACGAGCTCTTGTCCTGGTTGTATGGATGGACCTCTTCTTCCTTTCTCTTCAGACAATGGTCCTGTGGGCTTTACTCCGTACAATGCTGCTCTCAGATTGCCTCCAATGCGAACGAGTTTGACAACACAGTTGAAATGGAATGAACGACGAATCATCGCAGCCTGTGGGAATGCAGAGTTCGAAACATCCAAAACATAACTATCATCTGTCGTAACAGTGATGCATGAAGGAGGAATTCCGTTGTCACACCTGACTTCATCTGTGTGCATCAAAAATCCTGATAATTCCATAATAAACGATCCATCTTCGATCAACTCATTTGAGATGATTGTGTGGTCGTCGGTGATCGTGAGCTCCGTCTGGTGTGGAGGCTTCTCTATTCTGCTCGCTGGCTGACTTTGAAGATATCCTTCGATGGCATCACTCATTTCGAAACCTTTGACAGGCGGATATGAAGTCTTCGAATTTGCGTTGTAAATCAGTTTGTTTGCCAACACATCGATGGCCTTCATCACGAGTTTTTTGTCAACATTGAAAATAGCGACAAATGTATCGACATAACATGACCAGAATCCTCTAATTCTTTCAAAAAGAAGCGTTGCGTATTCTTTGAAGTATTTTGTCATTAATGTGCAAAAGCTAAGCTCCGAATTTTCTAAATCTTGTTGAATCTGAACATGGAATCGGCCATCCACAATTCCATTGATGATTTCTTCTCTGTTAAACTCTGTCACAACGATATCAGACTGTAATTTCATGTCTTCAGGCAATAATTTTATGAATGGAATTTGATAAGATTTTTCAGGCTGACAATTCGAGCAAACGAAATTATGTGGGCAGAAACCGTAATACAGCGATTCACAGTGCTTGTGAACCCAGAATTTGCAATTTGTGCACTGAACTATCGGATCTGTGTAGTTTTTGTTGTTCTTGCACTTGCATCTTATCCTCTGCCCGCGACAGAACGGGCAATAGAATGACTCGTTGTCCGATATTCTTGCGATATTGACACATTTCGCATGCAACCAGAACTCACACGAATCACACTGAATGAGAAGTCCATCGTTCCTCCCCTCTCCGCAGACGCAGCGGATTCCATACCTCCCGGACCTCTTGTCGTTAAAGAAAACGGGCTCTGGCGGCTGCATTGCGTGCTGGTTGACTTTTGGAATCGAAATAACAGGATGAGGTATCGGCACTCTCGGCTGTTGATAGTATCCCGGCTGTGGCTGCGGAATAAAAGCTGTCTGTTGAAAATTTTGCGTTTGATATGGATAATAAGTCGACGGGATCGGAATTGGTTGCTGTTGAATTTGAGGCGATGGTTGTGTAATGTATGGTATTTGGTTTGTCATCATTCTGTTTGCTTGTTGTGGAATTTGATAACTCGATAAATCCGGTATTGATGTTGTTTTCGGCAATACGAACGGCGTCGCTTTGATTGGCACCGACGGCGGCGGTGGCGGAATGTCCAGCACTCGAGGAATTGCAGGCATTGGAAGCGGTGGCTTCGTTATTTCGGGCATCGGCTTCGCAGTTTTAACAATCGCCGGGTTAATCCTAACGATGGGGTGCGGTACGATCGTTTTCACCGGGTTTGAGACTTTCCTTATTATTGGTGTCGATGGAATTGAACTTGAAGGAGGATGGTCCGGAGAGCTCATCAGGCTCTGGATCGAGTTCTTTCTTACTGTTGTATTCTCGTTTGGATTATTGGACATACAATAGGAAAAGAAAAAACTTTTAAAAAAACCTAAAACAACTTTCGCTCACAAATTTTTCTGAATACAAAATATTTGAGTTCACATTTTTCCATTTTCTCGTTTTCTCTTCTTTATTTTTGGATTCGACCTACCTGGCAATATCATACACATACAGATATATATGTCTATATAAGTGGCTAAGCCTAGATATCCTTATATATCGAGATATGAAGTATCAAAATCATATATTTCAAATTTTGAGAGGATAACGATTATTTTTCGAACAAAAGTCGATTAACCGTTAATCAAAAATTTTGGGTGAAAAATGAAGTCATTCCATAACTTCCATATTCTAAAGATGTTAAATTTGAACTAAAAATGAACAAATCATGATTTTGTCACTTTTATAGAGGACAAGAAAAATATTTAGCATTCCCATGCTATATATTATCCGATTCTTTAAAGATCTCGAAAATTAATATGACAAAAATATTGATTTTTCATAATTGATGTTCTTTGTTTTAAAATGAAAAATACTTTCAAAAACTCAAAAATTTCAATTTTTAAATTGGTATTTGTATTCTATAATAGTTATATTATCAATGTATAATATAAAAATGTGAAAAATTGTTAAGATTTCGTTTATTTTAAGGTTTAGAGATTTTTTTCCATGTTAGTCATTTGCTTTAGAATGCATAGAGAATAAAAATGTACGTTTTAGCTAAATTTATTTTTTACTGTACGTTAAGTTATGGTTTTTAAAACCTTTAAGTTTGGAGCTACAATTAGCTTTGGAAGAGCTGAAGGAAGTTTTCTATCAATGGAGTTCAAAGACTATTTGTAAAATTATTTTCAATCAAATAATCAAAATGTTGACTTCTTGTAGTATTACAGCCTTGCCTTCTCTTCCTCATAGCTTTCGAAACCTTGAAGAGATTTCGTAGTTTGCCTTTAAAATTGGTGAAATACGAATCGAATCTCACTCAATTTTGAATTAAAGCGATGATTGCTTCGTGAAATATAAAGTGCATCTCGAGTCAGAGGATTTGGAGTAGTTTTGGGATGACTTTGTTAATTTTGCCGAATGAAAATATTCCGAAATAAACTGAAAAATGTCGAATTGAAAGATAACTTTTTGGCCAATTGAAAGTCGATGAAAATTTATAATGTTTTTTTACTGAGTTAACCGCTAAAAAATCATTTTATTCCGAAAGACAATTTTTAAATTGCGTTTCTAGAAATCATTTCTATTGTGAATATATTCACTTCTCTATGGAATATCGATTGGCTATATCAAAGTTCTCCAAAATGGCAAATTTATTTTTATTTGAGATATTTATCCGGAAAACTATTAAGAAAATGATGGTTATCACATTAAAATCCAATGTTTTTCATCAAAAATAATATAAATCCAAAGTTTTAAAGCTCAGCTGCTCAAAAATAAAATACTGGTATTGAATCAATTGATGTAAAATTCAATAATGTTTTGTTTGACTTAGCAATGGATTTTTGAGAGTTCGAATATTGTATTGTTGAGGTCTTTGGGTGCAGTTTCTGATAAATTTGATAAGTTCCGATTATATTTTGGAGTTCAACCTTTGCATATCTATAGTTATAATATATTCTTTTTTGATTTTGATATTCTGACATTGATCACATCTTATTCCATTATTTTATTTACTCAATGAAATATGTTTGATTAAAAATCATAATCAAAGTTTACAACCTTTACCAAACCTTTCATCTCAACAAAGAAATATCAAATATATGTCGGAATTGATGTTGATCAAATATTCAAAATTCAAAAAAACTATAACATTGCTCATTCTCCAAAATCAGAATACAAGCTTTCCTATTCGAGAAAAATAGATCCACAAAGTGATAAAAGCTAAAACTCGCATTTTAACATTGATATCAAATTAATTTTTATGAATATCAATGTTTAAATGTCAAGTGATGTAGAAATATAAAGAGATCATTCTAAGTTTTGGTTGTTTATAGTTGAAAAAAGGAGAATCAATAAAATAATATTTATTTAAAAATGAGATATCAATATTTACTCTAAATAGACTTAATGTATTCGTTCCACTTGTTTTCATCGTGTGCGAAATCGTATGTTTGGTTGATGGAAAGTTTGCCGATCTGCTCGACGATCTTTTCCTTCTGTTCGTCGGTCAAATCTGTTCTCTCCTTTGTCTTGTCAACGAGGTACTGGCGTGGCCTCTTGATGACCTTCTCCTGTCTCGGTGGCTGTGGCTGGACTGGCGCGATCTGCTGAGATGTAGACTGAGCTGCGTTGATGAATGGTGAGATTGCGATCTCTGGGAACTCTGAAAGCTTAATAACATTATAGTAGCAGTTAGAAGCATTCTCTGCGTTCTCGAAGAGGACAGAAGCTCTGCTGCATGGGTCGAATGTATCGAAGTTGTATGCCATGTTAACTGCTTCGACCTTGAAGCCCTTCTCGTTGAGGTAGTTGAAGATGCCCTCAGAAGTGTATGTTTCTGGGAGACCGTTGAAGAATAAGAATCTGTCTTTATAATCCTGTGGGATTTCGATGTTGTGGAGCAACTGGTGAGCCTTAACAATTGTGTGAACTGAGAAGATATCGTGTCTGATCTTCTTCTCTTTAAGATACTTGAGAGCGAGTGAGAGGTATGAATCATCACGATACTGGATCAAAGCGTGCTTAACATCGCCAGACTTAGCGATCTTGATGAAGTTGATTGAGCCGCCGATCTGAGAGTACTGTGTGTAGATGGCAGCGTCTGCTGTCTCCTCTGGAATGTCGAAAACGAAGAGGAGGTTGTTTTTCGACCACTGTGTGGAGTAGAAGTAGTAGAGAACGGAAGAAACGGAAACTCTTGGGAAGAGGAATGCGTTCTTGGACTCAGCCTTTGCCTTAACAGCGTCCTCGTACTTCTCGAAGAGGATGAAGCCAGCGAGTGTTGCCTGTGGTGTTGGGCAGATGGAGACTGTGATGATTTCACCGTACTTAGCATACTGAGCGCGGAGAGACTGATATGTTGTGCTGTAGTCGATGTGGTTGAGCATGAGGAAACCAGACTCGACAGGCTGCTTGATGTTGGAGCGAGCTCTGTATGGGAGAACACGGATTGGGCGGTCCTGGCCTTCGAATGTTGTGCGATCGAGCTTCTCGATGGCCTGCTGGCGGATTGCCTCAGATTCGTACTCAGCGGATGCGACTGTGAGTGTTGGGTTCTTTGTTGGAACCTCAAAGTGGACGAGGCCACCAACAGAAGACAAATGCTTCTTGAGAGCCTCGCTGTTGTTGGATGTGATGTCGGCGATGAAGATGCAGCGGGAGTCGATGAATTGGCGGACTTTCATTGTGATGTGGTTTGGAACACGGGCTGATGTTGTGTAACCCTTGTTGGAGACTTCTGGGTCGGAAATGATCTTAGCTGGACCCTTATTGTCAGCGAAGTAGATGATTGTGAACTGATCAATGCCGAGAACCTCTAAGATTTGTCCGTATTTTGCGAAAGTCTGCTTGATCTTCTCTGGCTCAAGGAGTCCCTTGTTGCTGTGGTCGATAGAGATGGCCTGGTGCGGGAGCTGGACAAGAATGTTAGCACGGTCCTCGCGTGGGACGAATTTGTCAACGTAGACTGGCTGACCCTCAATCAAAGCGTTTTGGAGGTCATCGAGGGCCTTGTTGGCGTCTTCGACTCTGGCGAACTGGACGTAGCCGATGTTCTTGTCGTTTGGCTTTTTGATAATCTTGCAAGAGAGAACTTCACCGTACTTGCGGAAGTGACTGTGCAAGCCCGCCTCCTCGACCTTGGCTGGGAGCTCCTTGATGACCAAATTCGAGTTGTAGTTGTGCAAGTGAGGATTCATCATCTGCCACTGAATGTGGAGGCTATTTTCTCCGATTCTGCTGTAGTTGAACTCCTCGATGACTTTGTTGGCCTGCTCGTGAGTCTCGAACGTAACAAAGGCACTTGTTGTAGTTTTATTCTTGCTGCTCTTTAATTCGATGTTTGTGATTTTGCCGTAGGATTGGAAAATGTGATTGATGTGCTCCTGCGTGATGTCGAGAGGGAGACCGCTGACGTATACTGTTGTTTTGTTGTTGGAATCAACTCCGTTCGTACTCATCTGAAAGTGGCCAAATCAAAGCTTCTCAATTTTAAGACCACGGCTATAGAAAAACGGAACTGTGTTTTATGAGATCTATTGGGACTATTGTTTCTATATATCGCTGTAATTTTATGCAGTTTTCATCCTGAAAGGAAATATCATCGATTTTAGATTTTGTATTTTAAATTTTTTTCACTTCTTTTTTATTTATCTCTTTATTTACTAGTTTTATCAAAAAATCATCTAATTGATGTTATTGTATTTTACAAATATACCTTTGCGACTGATCTAGAATTTATCTTTATTTCGAGAATTTGTTGAGATTTCAAATTTTACTAATCAAAATAATAATAAGTCTATGATGTACTATGTGAACAAATACTATTTCTTGTGTTATTCGTGAATGTTTGAAAATAAAAATTTTCGACATGTTTTAAAATCGAGAAATAATATAAACAATAATCATTTTATCGGTTATATATGTCACACCATTAGTTAACAAGAGTATAAAGAAAAATATTAAATTTTCTCTTTCGAAAGTTGAATACATGGCTTCAGCATGATATACTATAAGAGAAATTTTATAACGTGTTTTAACACTTATTGAGAAGAGTCCTGAAATGGTTTTATTTAGAAGGGCAACAATATTATATATGTTCAAATGCAAAATTATATCTATAGTTTTATAGAGCTACTCATAGAACTATGTGTTCAATTGGATAGATTCGCAGTTATTGAATCAATGTCAAGATATCACCTCAAAGACAACGAAAATATTGTGAATATATTATCCATAATGTGTAGATCATTACCATTGCTCAAATTTAGGGGTTTTGTTCAGTTTTATATATCAAAATCTCACTATTGAACTATATTTATGATCTGGTTAAGTTCTGCTCACTGATTAATATATATCACCAATGCTTATTCTCTCCAAAAAAGAAAATGAATTCGAAATCTTTCAACCTTATGTAAAACAACTCGTTCAGTTTCATAGCTGTAATTTTAATCATGTTGTTACTGATTTTGCTTTGAAAATTGGATAAAACCATCATTCCAGCATCGATATTTATAGTGCGTCCAAAATGTCATTCGAGGGGTCTCAAAAAATTGAATACTTTTGAACGGTAATTTAGTGTAAACTATTGAAAAAGCTCCAATTAGATTGTGGATGGGAAAACATTCAATTTTTTTCAATGAAATAATCGCTTATTATTCAAATACAAAATCAATAAAACAAAAATATAGGGACTACAATGAACATATATCATTTTCCATTTTATGAAAATTTAAGAAAATTTTCAAATATGAACATTTGTAGTCTTTTGCTTCCTATTTGGCGGACATCTTAAGGAGAGCATACTCAATAATCATATGTTCGATTCAATAAATACTTTTAGCATGTTTTGGCTAACTTTTTATGATTTGAGAATTCGAAATCTTGCTTGAAATGATAATTAACAACCGTGGATAGGTAAGCATATTGATTTAAAGAAGGTCACAGGACTAAAACCTTGAAAAGTTAAGGAATTCAATATCAAATGGTATTGAAATTTCGACTTTTTGAGAATTCTACATTATGAGGATAATATGGTTCCATGGTGTAAATGATTTTTCGTGTTAACTATCTCCAATAGTAAGGAGACAGTGATGGATCAGATGTTTAACGTACACTATTGTAAAATGACCTGATTTTTGTTGTTCATGATCTCCAATAATTAGAAAATTTGATTCTCTGCTCAAAATTAGTCAAACATGAAATTTGGAAATTTTGTCATTATGAAACTCACTATAGCTCAATTTCGGTTTTGTGGTTTTGAAATATACACAAAGCAACAGATGAAAATCATGTAATTTTATAATTTCGAAAACCAAGATAAGATATATATAATTTTTTAAATATTAAGCAGAGAATACTAATTTTACTTCTATTGTAAACATGACCTGTTGTGGTATGATTTCTCTCATTGATGTTGGGCGCTAATGTCAAACACTGAGACAATCAGAGCCCAACAATGGAAAAAATGTAAACCATTCAAACATCCCCTTAAGATCATGGCACTTTTCATATCCTTTTGCGGTTTTTTGAATGAAGCTTATATATCAAATTATAGTGAATTAAACTACGAAAACTCGTTTCATTTTAACGGGTATAGAGTGAAGCATGAATATGGAAAAGATTGGTTATTAGTTGTTCATCAAAATACAAAAAATGGAAATTATTTTACAAGAGCAAATGTATACCATATTATAAGCACTAGCTTATAATTTATAATTGGTGATATTAAGTTAAATACATCATTATTTAACATTGATAAGAAGTTTAGATTTCTTCTTGAATATCCTCAATTATATAAATATCAGATCTTCACCCAAGAAACATTTATTGATGAGAGTGTTACGAATACAGGATACATTTATGAAAATGGTTCTCGCTTTATATCTTTTTCAGGTTTTGCTTTATCGCAGGATGTAACAAAAACATTAATTGATGGAACTCCAAATTTTGAACGTGACTAGTGGTATTCAATTGGATGCACCAGCACTGATTGGCCACTATACCTTCCAGGATGCATGGGACCAGATCATTATTTTGTTCAGCAAACTGAATCCATATTCCATCTTTGAATTCTCTTAAGAGTTTTAAAAATATTGCAAAGTGTATATCATGCCCAATTGATAAAAGGTTTTATTTAAACTACATGCAATCTTTTAGTACTTATGTTTTTATATTGTTGTAAAAAATAACAAAAAAAAAAAAAAAACATTTATAATATATATATATCTACCCAAATGGAAGCTGACTTTTATGAATATCAATACTATTATTCAAGTACCCAATTTCACAATACTTTAGCCACTGGTCTAAAGCAGGGGGTGTCAGGAATTTTGATTAAAATTTGGTTGTTCGAAACGGCGTTGGTGCGTTTTTCCCTTTTTTGAGTCACCTTTCTGTAGACAAGATTTTTAATGTCACCATTGAATAAAAATGTTGAATGTTGAATTTGGGTGTAGTGGCTTAGTTAATGCTAAAGGTTATATATGCCATTGGTTCGACTCTTGAAAGGCCTTTTTATTTTTTCTTTTTGTCGAAAAAAAATATATCTTAAATTCTATGAAATGCATTATATATAAGATATACATAGTATAGTGATGTCAAAAAATACCATAGCCTGCTCATTCGGCAGCAAAATTATATAATTATCTATTGAAATTTATTATTAGTTCATTTATCATGCTATTAATTCAATATCATTTCTCCATAATTAGTGGATACTATTTATATTATTAGTTAGAATGACTCAAATATGCTGATAAAATTTCACTGATCAAAACAAAAGATTTATTTTTTCAAATATTTAAGAGGGACAAAATGAAATCCGAATAATGATTTGGATTTTATAATTATTAAATAATGAATGCTGATTGAGCAAATCGTTAAAATAGACATTTTCAATTTTTTTCATTCATTTTTGAAAAACGTTAGATTAAGGAGTATTACATAGTGAAAATGTTCTACATTATGAAAATATTTAATTTCAAATACTACCCAATGAATTACATTAAAGTTTTTACTAAGTTCTGATATGATAATTTATTTATATATTGTTTTAGTAGTTATAATTAAGCAAATGATTCCTTGTATGATACTAATAACAATGAGAGAATTAAATTTACATGAATAAGCGTAATCATCATTATTTTGTGAAAATCATCAGTAAAATTTCAACGTTTTGTTGGATTTGATTGATGTTCTGTGTATGGAGGTGCTAGGATTCGCCTGTATTTTGCGATTCTGCACTCAAATATGAGAAATTATTGTTTTTCGTGATTGAAGAATTTTGGACCTAAAATTGTTAACGGTATGATAATATTTTTATTACAGAAGTGGATAGTGTATACAATTTATTTGGAGAACTTGAAGTCAAAATTAATGATCATCGTATGAATTTATGAGATATGAAGAAATTACGTAATTTATGAGCTGATTTTTTGAAGTTTATTGGTACTAATGTATTGCATGGTATGCGTTAATTCATGCGGAAAAGCCTCAGCTTGCAGTTTACATATGAGTTTGGGGTAAACAGCGTTGAACTATCCATTAAAAAATGAATCTGACAATATGTCATGTAAACACCCAAAAAGGCAGGGGGAGTGGCTACAGTATTGTGAAACTGGGTAGTTTGTCTCTCGCATGTGCCAAATGTATGGTACTTGGCTATTCAACAAAAAATATTGCCATTTACATGAAAATTGATGGTAAATGTTGGATTACAGTATTATCAGAAATATTTTAAATGCATTACATAGTATGTATTATCTTCCAATATTGGAATCTGCCACACTTTCAGATTGAAGATATGTTTTTTATGATTGCATCTTCATTTTCTATTTTCTTCTTTTCTATGCTGCAGATTCTTATATAATCATATAATTCCTCATGCAAACGCTTTAATATTCATTGGAGATATCTGACATCAAATGGAAGCATCAAAATACTGAATTGTGAGATAAAAAAAATTCTCCGGTTGGGATCGTAAAAGTGACAAAAATTATTTTACAATGATTTATTTGTTGTTGATTGCGTTAAATGAAAACACGTACCAGCCAAATGACCCATATTTCTCAAAGCAGCTTTACATCGGGGCACTAAACGATGTATCTGCGAACGTTAGAGACGTTTGGGATCAAAACATTTTTGGCGAAGGCGTAACATACAGTGTCATTGGTAATGGATGCTACCTGCAACATGAGGACCTCAAAGATCGTAATATTCTCGAAAAAAATTACAACGTTGATTTGGACAATGAAAATGTTAATGGATACGATAGTGATCCGAGAAAAGGATTGACAAGCGGATACTTGGGAATTGCCATTGCCGAACACAATTCTAAATCAATTGCAGGTGTTGCACCAAAGACAAAATATTTCTGCGTACAACAGACATTCCAAAGCAACTATGATCGCATTACATTGGGAATCCAACGTGCATCTAATGGTGCCAATGTTTCTCTTTTATCTATTCCTCATTCATGTTCAAAATTCCAATCGTCGAGATTCTCACGTTGCACACCCGTATCTGATCACAAGAACCTTTCCAATGCTTTTGCTGCTGACAATACTCCAATTTTCATCGCTCCTGTCGGTGATGACGCAATTAGTGGTGGCGATGCTAATTTCTACGCAGACATTCGCGATCCTAATGTTATTGCCGTTGCTGACACAACCCTTGAAGGAATTAGAGCTCATTGGTCAAATAGAGGAACTTGCATCTTATGCAATGCTCCAACAGGCGGAAAGTTCTCTCCATTCGGATCAAACGTTGATTTGCCAAGACCAGTTACAATTTCCGTTGAGAAACCAAACGATACATATCCAGAACCAACAGCAACATCAGGATTTTCTCCTGTTGGCGTTGGCGCTGCTGTTGTTTCGGGCATCGTTTCATTGATGAAAGAAGCAAATCCAGCATTGACAGCACGTGATGTTCAGCAGATTATTGCTTTGAATTCCGATGTTAATGATCCAAAGCATGAATCGTGGAAGAAGAACAATGCAGGCCTTTACTATTCTGATGTTTATGGATTCGGTTTAATCAACGCAAAGAAGGCTGCTGATGCTGCTAAAACATTCGAAAGTTTACCTCCAATCAAGAGTGGAAAGGTTTCATTTGCTGATGTTCAGCTTTATACAACACGTGGTGGCTTCCAGGATGTTGCTGCTGAATACACAGGCGATGAAATCAAAAGCATTGAATTTGTTAAGCTTAACTTCCAGTATCCAAATATTGGAAACTTAAGACTTGATGTTATTTCACCTTCTAGAACAGTTGCTCATGTTGTAGTTCCATCCAACAGTGACTACAATGAAGGAATGAGTACATTCCTCGTTAGAAACTTCTTAGGCGAGTCTGCAAGCGGCAAATGGACTGTTAAAGTCGGCAGAGATTCATATGGTAACCAGACATTTGTTAGTTCTATTTCACTTTCAGTTTATGGTAATGATAGAACTATTGCAACACCAAATCAGGCAATCTTGAAAGATCCATTCTCCATCCAATTACCAAAGAAGGCTCAAGTTTCTGTTCCAAGCAAATTCAAGTGCGGTTTACCAATTGATATAGTCGTTACATATGATGAATATATTCCATTTGATATCTATCTTGCTGATTCAAACCGCAGAATGATGCATGTTGCCAGTGATGTTTATCCAGATGTTCAAACATCATTCACAATCCCATGCTACATGAAATCTTCCAACTTCTCTATCATTGCTGAATCAAGAATCAATGAAGTTTCTGGTTCTGAAACTGTTGAGATTACAAACTCAGACTCCAAGGCATATCTCACAAGGCCAAGCCCATATGAATTATTTAAGCTTAATGATGAAAACACTGTCAGCATCCCAGTTGACTTCTCAATGCAGTTAAATGAGCTCAGCTCCGACCCTAATGCTCAGATTGCTATCGTTGGCGTTTGGGATCTCGATAAGAAGGACAATATCTTTTCTACACCAATGAACCTCAGTGATCTTAAGACAGTCACATTCTCAATCTCAGAAGATGTTCCTCATGCTGTTTTGTACATTTCTCCAATGAGTAAGAATGACAATGATGGCTGCTCAACACTCATCCAACCAATCCATATCATGAGGAATAAGACAGCTAATATCTTTACACTCACTTTATCAGACAACTGTCTTGCGCCACCAGGTGTTCTTTTCGAGAGGGAAGTTTTCTCCAATGCAGGTATATTCGTTGATGGAAGAATGATCTGGACATCTATTGGCATTCTCATCATTGTTTGTTTCATCGCTTCTGTTGTCTTTATCATTTATAAGATTTACACTTGCTATAAGAAGCGCCGTAACCGGAGCACATTTGAAGAGGATGATCGCACAGAAGAACTCATTTCTCAAGAAGTCAGTGGCCATGATGGCGAACTTAAACTTTAAAAAATCATGTTTTACCTTCATCATATATTATCATTTTATATTTTTTATGAAAATTCATCAATTAGAACTGCAGTATTCAATTTCATAATATAACTTTTTTAAAAAAGCTATATTATTCATAACACACGTTTCAACACGAGGAAATGCTGATATAACAGTAATCGAAGCAGTTCCTGAGCCTTTATGTTCAGAAAATTCAGTTTTTGATAGCTTATAACAACTTCAATCGATCCCGAACCACTCCCACCAGCACTTCCAAACTCATCAGGATTTTTGTAATTACCACCCCTAGCAAACCAATTTCCAGTTCCAATTCCAAGCTTACCACATTGTCCATATTGAATTGAATTGCATCCTGTTTGAGTGCTAGTGGCAGATCTTCCAGTTGAATCTTTCCCGCCTTCCAACCTACCACCTTTCCCACCAGAATAAGAGGTTGCTCCATCTGAGTATGATCCACCTCTGCCACCAGCGATGATTATTCGCGAGTTAAAGCTCTCATTCCAAATCCCAGGAGATATCCTAAAGTCATAAGCACCACCACCACAGCCATCATTAGTGGTCACACCTTTTGCTCCACCATTATAGCAGGGACCATATGAAATTGTTGAATTATCAGTCCCTCCCAAATGAAGATATAGCGTTTGCTTCTCTCTAGCAATATAAACTCCACTTGAATAGCCTCCAGTTCCACCTGGAATTGGTGGTGATGGAATGGTTGCATTTCTACCCTGAGCTCCCCAAACTTCAAGGAAAAATAATCCTGGTTTAATTACTATCTCATATGGAAAACAATCTGAAGTTGATTTGCATGGATATTAAAAATTAATTTTTTGATTCGCTGAATCAACATTGATTGGTATGTTTGGAAAGTCTTTGATGACAATTGCATTATTGAAGTATCCTTTCATATATTTTATCTCTCAGATTCTTAAAAGAAATCAACATTGGACTTACATAAAATGTCACTTTCTTAAGGTTAATTACTTCCAAAAATGGTTATTGCTCAACATCAATATGCCCCTCGATAAAGAGCATACCTGGCCATGAGTACATGTACGCATGTTATATTAGAAAATACTTGATCTTGATAAAATTCAATAAAATCGTAAATTTTGAATTTCATAATTTACAAAAGTAAACAATGAATAATATTATACATAAGGTGCTCCTGCTAAATATAACACAATAAGTGATAAGAAAACTAAATTATTGTTTTTTTGATTAAATTTATGTTAATTGATGAAGGCCTTTTACGCGATGGCTTGCATTAATGTTTGCATCAATAACATGTATTAACCAGTCTCAGCTTTTGAATGATTGATAAAGAATAATTAAAAGAATTAAAACAAATATTCCAATAATACGATCGTGGATATTGCAAATGATGTATTTTGGATATTTCTTATGTATTTGATTCCGTCTGAGGAAGATATTCGTTCATTAAATCTTCTTTTGTGAGATGCGTCTTTAATATCTGGCTTGGCATATAAAGGCTTTTGATTATTTCATAAATTAGCGCAACAAGTTCTTGCATTGGCCTTTCAATCAATTCATCTCGAATATTCCACATATTATTAACGTATTTAACAAATTTTTCTGATATAAGTTCGAGCTCTATCTTCTTTTCTTCATAGCTGATCCTTGTTTTGGCGAGTAATTCAGGACTTCCTTCTAATTTTAGAGATTCAACTTTGTTTTCTAAAGCACATTTCATCAATCTGATATTGTGACGTTCTGCTTTAATTTCTTTGAGTTTATCAATTGTTTCTCTTATTTCAATAAAAATTGATTTCAAATTTTTATCATATCGATGTATTAAAGCTTCATCACAAATTTCTCCGGCAGTTTCAAAGAATAAATCGAGTGTATTTGTTAAATTTCTTGCTTTTCCGCCGTATTTAAAATCATTTTGTACGAAAATCTGCGAAAATTTCCTTGAAGTCTCATTCAATGTTGGGATGCACTCAATTATCTCGTAGATATTACATTGATATCTATACATTATTACGTCTATTTGTTTTAATTTGAGCTTTGCGTCTTCAACTTCAGGATATAACTCCTGCTCTGTAAGTCCGACTTTTTCTTTCGCGTGCTGCGTCTGCATCATGAAATAATTCCATGTATTCGACGCGATATTGTAAATTGATTTCATTTATTATTTATTTTATCGTTCTGTCAAATTCAAAATCTTCCAATGACAAAACTTTGTTTCGATGACTGAAGCTGTAGTTTCTAGCTAAAGATTTCGCTTTTTAAAAATAAAACACTCAAATGGTTATCTCATCAATAGTTTTAATCTTATATTCTTTTGATATTTTTGCAAAAATTATATGACTTTTTTTCTTTATATCATCAAATTACAACCATGACTTGAAAACGCATAATACATATGAATTGGAATAGATTGGATGCTTGAAAGCAATAATTATTAATTCGATATTTCATATTTTGGCATTCAAAACCGATGCCAATAATGTGTAGATATTAGCACCGATGTAGTTGTAATTATATGCTTTAAAATTTAATAATTCGATAAAGTACATTAATCATTACCAAAATTGCATTCCCTTTCAAAGAAAGCTTTTAGATTTATGTTCTTTTGTATACAGATCGTGCTACACATATTTGAACATTTTGAATTTAGTTTATTTAATCTTTGGAAAAATAGTTTTGTGTTTAGAAATCATTTCTTTGTTGCGTACCAAAAGTTGTCATAAAAAGTGACATAAAAGTGATATTATCTGACATGTAAACATGCATATTTGACAAATAAATATTTACGTGGCATGTGATTATAAATGATTATTGGAAGAATGATATCCTATGTTTGTTTAAATTTACTTTGAAAAGAAAAATTAAGTGCTTGATTGGGACTGGTAGCCAAAATGCTAGCAATCCAGTCCACAGTTCTTCCTTTCAGACTCGATCTTCGAAATAATCAGCGATTTACTCTCCAAAATGCTTCTGAAAGGAAGAACTGTGGACCGGATTGCTAGCAACTTGGCTACCAGTCCCAATCAAGCATTTAATTTTGCTCTTCAGAGGCATTCTGAAGTGGAAATCTTTGATTTCTTTGTGATGGCGCATGAAAGGAAGATCTGTGAGTTGAGCTACTAACATGCGTGGTACCTGTGTCAATGTAGACCCCAGTTCTTCCCGTCAGACGCAATTTTGAAATAAAAACTAATACATAATTTGAATGATTATAGGACTTTACATGTCAAAAATATTAATATTTTGACACATAACACCAGAGATTCCGACAACTTTACATGTCAGATAATGTTAATTGGGTTTTTCAAAAAGCCAAAGCAAATAAATTATTTGATTTTTTAATATTAAAGCGATTCCTTTGAAATTTAGAATATATAGTTCTCATTTTAACACATATTATTGATTATTAAGTTTAATATGAAATTTGATGAGATATTTAATGTTGTTTTTTATTGTGTATCATTATCATGGACAGGTGCATAAAATGTTATTTTTCATTTTTGTTTAATGAGAGATAAAGAATTTGATTCATCAATAAACCTTTGTTTCTCAGACGTAGTTTTAATCATTATCATTACAATATGCTCCATAAGTGTAAGAGTAAGTTCTATTCATTTCCCGCTTAGATGCATATTCGATGAAGTTTATTTTGGACATTTGAGAAATTTTTACTTAAATCATACATTTTACCAAGATATTCATCCATCCCTTGCGAAATTAATTATGTACAACATTGCAGAACAAGGAGAATACAATGGAGATTTAATATTCGATGGAAAATATAATTATAAAAGTTCAGAATACACAATGTTGCGTTTAACGCCTGCTGTTATATCGTATTTCGTCGGTCCTTTGGTATATTTATCAGTAAGATTCATCGGATTTTCGATTTAGAGCGCTTTTACATCAGGAATATTAGCATCATTTGATACGACCTTGATCTGTGAAGGAAGATATATTCTTACAGATGGGATTTTAGACATTTTCTCTATTTTGCATGTTGCTGTTTTATTATATACTGCATCATTACGTAAAATGGACTTAAAGTTCCATGTTTGGCATGCGCCAACAGGAGTAACGCTTGAAATGGCGAGTTCTGTCAAAAATACAGCATGGGGATTAATGGTATTAGATGCATTCGTTTATCTTCAATACCTATGACCATGAATGTCTGTATCATTTGAAAATTATGCTACTAATGTTATAGTATACGGAACATCTTTGTTCTTAGTTAATTTCGTCGTCTTTTGGGGAAGTTATGCGTTTCATTTTCTTGAACTTCAGTATATTGGACATCAGAACCATTACTTCCTTTCTGAACTTCAGAAGCATTTTGTTCCTAAAAGTAATAGTTCTATTCTTCGCCCGAGACTTGAACCTACAAATTTGGTGATGAGAAATTTGATTTATATTTATTTTACTCATAAAAACAATATGCTTCAAGATGGCTTTCATAACTCTCAGAGTCATCCATATAATTGGCCTTTATTGACTGGTATATCAGTATTCTTTTCTGGGAGTGATGAAAGAGAAGTGAAATGTATGGGAAATGTATTTTTATACTATTTTGGCTTTTTCGGTCTCTTGATGTGCTGTATTGCATATAAAAGACCACAAAGATGGCAGGCTTTGACTATATTAGTAGGATACTCAGCCTGCTTTTTCCCTTTCTTCTTGATTCCGAGAGTTTTGTACCTTTATCATTCCTTTATTGTTTGCCATCATGGCTTATGCAGCGTTTATTGATATTTTCTTGCCTCCTAGATTGAAGGGAATAATTGCTGTTATTTCTAATGCTTTGTCCATATTTGGATATTGGCTGTGGTCTCCATATATTTACAACCTTCCAATGAGAAACACCAAGATGACAATTTGGAACAAAAATTGGGTTGTCGGAGATTTTGCACATATGATGGAGAAATCTGCACAAAATAAGTAGTTTTGTTTGTTAAATAAATAGCCATGTTAATTAATTGATTTTTAAAATATTTGAAACATTTTACGGGCGCGAAAGCACATGAAAAATATTTGAATTGTAAACGTATATCTTCAATTTATTATTTTTCAATCATCAGCAATTTTTTATATGAGAAACTCATGTATTAAAATGATGACCAAATGAAACTGATGAATTTTACATCAATATGATGATTCATATCAAGAATCTTGAATTGCAGAGGAGCAAATTTGAATTCTAATTCAATTGCATTCATATTTTCAGATAAAAACAAAAATGCTTCAAAATTGCAATAGAAAAAAGTCTTCCTTACGATTAATCTTTTTCTTCGAGGAGCCAACTAAAAATGTCGTTGTGGTTATGAATTATTGCCGCATCCAAATCTTAATCCAATAAAATATGGCCATCATTATATATTATTTTAATGTTATTTTAAGTTATTAAGAATCATATGATTTATACTTAAAGAATATGAGAAATAATATACAATAAAGATGCACTGTCCCCTCCACGCGAAGTCCTCCAAAATATATTTGTGGAGAAAATAAGAATAAAAGCTATATTTCACACAGGATATATCAAAAATTTAGTGTTGAAGTCTGATATAATTGTGCTTTGAACACACTATTGTGATGCAAATTCAAGCAGAAGCTAAACATATCCTTTTGAATGAAAAAATCATGCTTCTCAATAAGATTATGTCATTTGACATGTCAATTTGCCGTCAGGGAGGATCGAAAATTCGTTTTTATATATATAAAGAATGCCAAAACTTCAGCCATTTTTTGGTGTTGGTTTCGGCACTACCTTTTATAATATCATAGTGTATTTGTTTTGTCGATGCAATTCACGGTTCTATATATACTCCTTTGCCTGGATTAATTGTATCAATAGTTTCTTCTTTTTGTTGGCCATTAATATTAATATTTGTTGGAGTTTTGGAGTTGATGGATTATTTAACACCTTCAAAAAGCCTTTATGAGATACATTATTTTATTTGGCCATTTTTGGGAAACATTATTTTGAACTTAGTTTACTTTAAATGTTTTAACCTTCGGTTCAAATCGCCAATTCCCACTCTAAGTTCTATTGGAGAAGTCCGAAAGAAAATTTTCAAAGATTATTTAACATGCAAGGATCATGATACAATAAGCACGATATCAAACAAGAGTACGCATTTTTCAGATTACACTTTTTTCATTTTTGAAAAACAACCCTCCAATTGTTGAAATCCGTAGTTATAAAAAGGAAGGTTCGTTTAAAGTCCATTATCAGACAATTCCTATCAAATATGGAAGTTGGGACGTCGCCATGGATAACAATATCCAACTCAAGCCATATAAATCATATATAATAAAACCAATCATTGAGTTCCAAATGACAGATGAACTCTTGAATTTTATTGAACAAACAAAAGCTCAGCTCAAATCTATGAATGATGGTGAAGAAACGTATTCAGTTGAATATATTTATGGAATAGATAAATACATTGTCTTTAGTGAATATAGTTGGTTGTACAGCTTGATGAGTTGGAAGGGTTTTTCTGTCGCTTATTATATTGAACCAAAAATTGTTCGCAAACTTTCACACGACAACTTTCTTCGCTTTCCTGCATTTCAAGGCACTGGACTTAGCTTATGTCATCCCTATGCCAGCAAAGCCACTGATATCCAATTGGATTTAGAAAAAAAAAACTTCAACTGATAAATTTATCGATCCTGCATTTGAGTAAGAGAAAGAAATAATACCAGCTAAAATTGTAATGCGAATTGCATTTGTACCCTTTTTGAAGTTCATATCTAATTTTAAGGATGACCTGCCATTAAAATGAGATAGACACAATAATATTTTGTATACTCCTGCTATAAATATTCCCTGTGTAAATATTTCAGACCCCTTTGATTTTGAACGATATAAATGGATTCAATTTTTTGAACAGCTCTGTCTGATCTATAAAAATGAGAGGTAAGTGGCTCAAGAAGCGCATGCGGAGACTGAAAAGGAAGAGGAGGTTGATGAGGTCCAAGTAAGCGGACGTGGTATGGTATTCCCTCCCTTCATCGTGTTTCGTTTATCTATGAATAAACACTCAATATACCAATTCTTCTTTTTTTACTTTTTATTTACCTTCTTTGATTCGTTACTTCAACAAGGCATGTCATGGCTCGCCTATAGGCCAGATATCATTGATGTTACTTCTCATATGTCGATCGAGTTAAATTATCTAAGTGACATTGGGGCCTTTTTGATGAACAGAATAGTTTTTCTCTAAGTGATGATTTCATCCTACGAACTAATGGCTCAAAACTCTTCCATTATTTGATATCGAATTTTTTAATATTTTAGATATCAAACTTTTACATCTTTGAATTTCATTGCCTGCTGTAAACCTATCAGGCATTTGTCTCGTCATTGATTTCTTTTAGATATTATTATTTAATTAATTTAATATTCAAGTCTCAGTTCTTGTTCAAAACATGCATGACTTAGCATGTCTGTAGATTCGTTTTATACATAAGCATACTGATTTATAATATAATTATATTTGAAAATACTTCTTGCTGCTGTTCTAGTACTTCATGTTCATAAGCCAAAGTATTAAGAAATTATTAAATAAGTTAAGTAATTGAAAACAATTTTGAATTTCGAAAAAATAATTGAAGCATGTTATTTGATTCAAAAGAACGACAGCAAAGTATATATGCCTTGAATTTCAATACAATGTTGCAATTTCGGTAGGAATATAGATCTTATGCTTTTGAGTGAGTAAGAACGATTGTCACTTTTATACACCAAGGTTCTTAACATCGCTTGATCAATAAATACTTTGCTTCAAAGGTGTTAGATCAGATGCTTCCATTGAGATATATTCGTCAATATTTTCAAGTATTACAGCAAGTTCAGCAGGATCTGCAATATATTGTGGCCCCAATAGTGTCTTAACACTTGGTTTGTCTGTTTTTAAGAACTGCTATACCAACAGAGATGGAACGGTAACTAGTCATATATCCAAGGTTTCAGGTTGTATATTTTTAGAAAATTATGCTAATTCTGCATCAGCATTTAATTGTCGAGATCTATCATCAATAACATTAACATCAGTTCTAAGATGCACACATATTGCTAGAACATGTTATTTGATGAAGATGACTGATTTTGATAAATCAAATTTTTCTGAATGCCAAGGATCAGCTTGTTCCGTTTTCTCTGCTTACGGTGGAGCCAATTGTAAAGACACTATATATGACCACTGCAAGGATTCTGATTGGTCGATTGAAATGTATTATAGTTCATACAATTTTTTTCATGTCAACTTTATAAATCATTCAAATCCTGGTGATAGACATGGTTTCATCACGACTGGAAGAGAGGCGCAAGTTCTATTCGATGAGTGTTTATTGATGCTATTCAACACAACAACATTCTTTTCTATAGCTTATTCGAATACGAATGGGAAATGCATCATTCGAAATAGTATAATTATTCATGATGATATTACCACAACATCTGTTCTAATCATTGAGAACTGTTCTACATACAGCACATACACTTTTGTTCCAACGTTCTTGATCGAGTATGATTCCATATATAATATTGGTAAACAATTATCATGTAATCAAAAAACAATTCCAATTGATCCAATGAAATATATTTACATTTTTATTGTGCTAGAACTATAAAAATTAATTACATTACGTTGTATTTTAAACGAAATATATTACCATAGTTTGCACTTCCCCTGTTAAATTTGTGATAGAGACGCCCATATGTAAACTCGGAAAATATATTGTTGGAAGAACATGTGTTCATCATTTTTAGATTTGCATTTAGTTGGTGTTTCAACTATTTCTTTGTAATCAGATAACTGCAAGTCTTGATTAAATTATGTGAATTTTAATCCAAAAAGTGTTTTAAATATTAACCTTAACATTAAATATTAACCTTATTTAAATCCACAAGCATTCTTTAATGAAACAATATAAAATAGTTTAATCATGGTTATTGCGTAAGATCGCGAATCTTATGAAGAACAATTTCGAGTGAATCAATCGATAATTCAGGAAGTAAAGTTAAAACAGCATTTAAGAGATTTTTATCATCCTCCTTCGATGGTTTTGACAGTGCTGACTTAGCGTGCGGAACATGGTACTTCGAAACACTTGGATTCTTAATTGCAAGTGCAGATGGAACTCTTTTGTTTTCTGGAGAGCTGCGGGATGGATTTGAAGGCTGCAAAATAGGTGGAGGATCATTGTTAATAAGCTTTAAATCTATTTCTGGAGCATCTGCAAAAGATTTAGGTGTGCGAGCAAGTTTATCGCCTGGAGCAAAAGCGTTTCGATTATCTTTGTAAGAATTGGACTTAGTGAGAGCGACAAATCGTCTTTCTGCGTCAGATATTTCGATATCATCGAGTTTTGTTAATTGCGGAAGACATTTGATAATAAATTCACGATAATAAGGTTGTTCTGCAACTGGGTTATTCATCATCCACAGAACTCTTAAGTTTTTGAGTTCTTTTAAGTAATTTAATTCTTCAAAAGTCGAAATTTGATTGTATCTTATATATAATTCGCGAAGTTTTGAGCATTTAGAGAATGGTTTGAGTGTCCTGATCTTGTTTCCAGTGAAATAAGCAATTTCTAAGCTCATCATATATTCAACAATGGCGATATCAGAGAGATTTTCGTGGTAAAAGTAAACTTTCTCCACTTCCTCTATGTTAGCGACCTTCGTGGCAAGCATTACCATTCCATCCGTCAACGTAACGTTGTTTGGATCGCTTATCATTTTTTTTGAAGAAAATAAAACAGATAATTTACATAGATTTGTGACATTATTTTTGACACTTTAAAGTTCATTAAAAACTTCAGTCCATGATTTAATATATTAAAAAATGAATTTAAGCAATTTAAATAATTTCCAACAAAAAATGGAGATCTGTCAATATGGAATTCAGGCTTTAATGAATGCACTGATATATTCATATATATGTCTCAAAACTAAAATGATGACATGAATAATTATGTCAGTTTTCCGAGGTTTCTTTTATGAATATTGAATCAGGAATCGGCATTTCTGTTTAAATTTATTTAAATATAGCATCATACCTCGCCGAAAATCCTCTCATTATGAAAATCAAACGTGGCTGATTGATGTCATATCATTTAGAGGATCAAATATGAATGATTGATGTAATATAGTAATGTTGATCAAATGTGACTGATTATTTGCTCAACGATATATTCAACAATTTGGAGAGATTCTTTCTGATAACTAATTGATAACTAAAATGCCCCAATGTGAATGAACAATTTCATGATTAATGATGGTATTCCTATAGGATTGAAGTCTTTTTGAAATTCAATCAAATAGGATGTGCAAGGGTGTGTTTAGTGCAGAAAGATAGAGAATGAGTTGAAATGTTATAATGGCATCATTATAAACCCTATCAAATTTAAGCATTATAGCTATGTTTTGAAGTTTCTATTTCGATTATAAGTCACTCAAATATTACAATTTTGACATCCGTCATTTTTTGCAAAATTTGGGTATCAAAATGTTTTCTTGCTTGAATATAGTGACCAATAGTAAAGTACAGATCAATTTAAGCATATGCATAGATAGGCTGAAAGATTATGAATCTGAATCTATAGAGCAAAATAAAAAATCAAGGCTGTGTAACTTGAATAACTCTATAAAAGCGAAACTGAATTTTTTTATGAAATTTCAAAAAAAGTGAAAACACTTTCATCATTTGTCATGATGTCATATTGTGTTCACAATCAACTACAATCTATATAATGTTAATATCTAATAAACATATATCTTATTTATATATTATATCGTTGTTTTCCTTCATAATATCTGTATCAGATCAAAATAAAAAATCACGTCATATTTTTCAAATTTGTAATTGAAATGCTATTTTGACCATATACATCAAACTTGACTTCATTCAATTGCAGAGGGTAATAGACCATCAACTATAGATCCAGTGTGTTCCTAAGAAAAGTAATTGGCACATCTCAGTAATTAATGTTAAAGCAAATATTCGATGGGAATCAAATTTTTGTCAAAAAATTGTGTTTGCAGAGAAAACATGTCTTTCGAGATTTTTGTTTTCATATCATTAATAAATCATCTATCTACTAATGTTATTATAATCAATACTGTATCTATTATATACAGTAACTATTGTCTATGTCTTTTATCAATCATTGGGTTGTCTGTAATGAAAACAAAAAAAAAACATCTCAGATTGTCAAAATTCGAGCCGTCTCTATTTATGGGATTGCTTATCAGCAACCTAAGATTCAGTTACAATTATGAGTATATCCATAGATTATATACGAGGTATACTATACGTGTAATAGCAGAGAAAGATTGTTTCAAGGACTCAATTTTGTTTTTATATCCCGCCATGGCGCCAAAATTATATGACACATTTCTCTATATAAGAGTTATTATAGTTGTATATTATATATGTGTTAATAGAATGATTCAGATTTGCTCCAATCTTTCTGCGCCAAACACAACCTTGCACACCCTATATGAATTATGTATCGCTTTAAATAATTATGTTTTATAAATAAATATTTATACAAACAAAAAAAATAAATAAAATGTTATGAATAAGAAAATGCTTTCTTGATCATTTCCAAGCAAGCGTGTGTAGCTTTCCTCTTGACAGAGTGAACTTCACACTTCAGAATCATTTCATTTTCTGAAAATGTGAATTTGGATAAAATTCCAAGATTTTCACCTTTAGCTGTCTTGAAGTAACCAGAAGTGCAAACTTCACTATTTTCTTTGTCGCACTTGATTACATATAGATTTAATTTTTCAACGGTCTTTGATATCGATTGAATAACATCTCCATCTGGAATGACTAAATAAGTCAATCCAGTCAGCTTTTTGTAACTAGTTTTGTGCCAGCTCTCAAGATAATTTTTGTAATTCATAGAGTACGGCCAAAAGAAAGAAACGATGGAAACAGGAACTTGGAATCTGCAACGCTTTTTGCCAGAGAATAACATCTCCATCTCAGGGCAATTGCAAAATGGTCCTTTCACAACATATGAAATTTGAACAACTGTGAAGCTTCCGCTTTTAACAACAGTATCATAATTAGATATAATTCCACTTGCTTTGATATTCCTGTTACAAACTGAGTCGCATTGTTGGATTTTGAGATCCTTTTGAAGCTTATTTTTGACCATGATATTTGCTGTTGCTGTATTGCTACTTGAATCGATATTAGTTTGTGCGCTGATGGTGATTCCTTCTCCATCGAACACAACATTCTCTTCTTTTGGCTTCTCTCGTTTGAGATTTATAGTTGTATCAACGTAATTTGCAGGTGCAGCAAGTTTTAGTTGTGGAATATTTTGCATCGTCAAAACTGCTAATGATTCTTTGATTCTCTGAAGGACAATTGTGTTTCCTGTGTTCAGCCAAATAGTAAAATATCCAATGACTGCATTCTTGAATTGTGGAAATTCAATAGCAATCTTTGCCATCGCAGAAATAATTGAAATTTGTGTTGATGGATTATGATAAACAAATCCAGTTCCAAGTGCATTTATAGGAAAAGTTGGAGTGAATGGGCAGTTAATTTCAACTGCATGTGCAACAATCTTCATTAGTGGTGATGAAACTCTTGGATTGACTTGAAGTTTTGTCAATAAGTCTTTGACAACTTCTTTGTAATTTTTTTCATCTTTCAAGAGCGCTTTTGCAGCGATTCCCCAGATGCATTCACTTGATTTATCGCCAAAATCAACAATCTTGAGAAGCGAATCTCTTGCATAAGCATTATCTATAGCAAAGCTGTCAATGATTGTTGCCATTTTCTTGCAAAGAGATTTTTTCATCGATTCTCTGCAAATATTGATAAAAGGAATCATTTTCTCTGCGATATGATGATAGTTGTCTCTTGTTGTGATCAAGAAAAGAAGATTGAGTGCATTGCTGCAGAATGGTGGAATATGATCTTGTGAAATATTGATTAAATCGTCAGTAATTGGATCGAAAAATGACACAAAACCTGGATTTGTTTCAACAAGTAAAACGAGGCATTCAAGCATGAATGGAAAAGAAGTCAGATGCAAAGAGAATATGCTGATGATCTTCTTATATGTTTCCATTGATAATTCCGGAATTTTAACGAAAACACGAAACGCATCTGAAAATATCATCAAAAAAGTGTGAAGATTTTCAAGTTCGAAGTGTCCAATGAATAAATCTAAGAGCTTATTCGCTATTTTATCGATCTTTTCGATCTCTTCATCCTCGAAAACCCTTCTTACAGCGAGAATTCGGAACAAATTCGATAAAAGGAATGGACAAGGATGACCTTTATACATTAACTCCTTGGGACAGTCATTGTTAAGTAAAATCGATGCCGTAATATCTATTGCTGCACTCTGAATGTTGTCTGTCACGTTTGAATTGTTGAGATGAACAATCGTCAACGCTAAAACCGAGCTAGAAAGCGCCACGCCGAGTGACTGCGATTTCATGAGCTGTGCGATTCGTGGGGAAACGTGTTCAATGATGTAAAGCTGCTGTGAAGTCTGATATAACCTGGCCAAAGTTAATAATGCTCTTTTTCTCGTTACATCATCCAAAATGTTTTGGAAGGCGATGTCAACTATTGATGGCGCAAGGATCTCAGCCAACTGTGATGAATTAATCGAAGCTACGGCGATTAATGTCAAATTCGTTGATTCAGGAAATGAAGTATTAAGCAAATGCTTCTTCATCACTGGTATCAAATCAACACTGCAGTCCGGGTATGTGTTCATATACAAGATAATCATCATCCATCCAATCTGACGACATTTATATGATTTTTCTTCGAGTAATTCGATAGCTTGCTTGAAACCGAACTGTATTTCGCATCCTTCGAACATTAAAAAGCAAATCTTCGCGATACTTTTTTTCTTGCAATATTTTCGAATGTTGTCTTTCATGAATAATCGTTTCAGTTTAATCAATTCCTCAGAGACCCTCAGATATCGACTCTCTTGAGGCATCTCTTCGTATTCTAATATTAAGTTTCTTAATCCTCTCATTTCAACAAAAAAAATTAATTCTTAACTAATTCAAATTTATTGTATTCTTTATGCTATATATAATCTATTTATCATGAAATTTTAGAAAAATATTTTTGTATCGAAATTGTGGATTTTGCTCTATATATCATTTTGATAAATATTTGTCGAATTTTTTCATTTTTCTCAAAAATTAAATTTTAAAATTTTAATTATAACATGACAATGAATATGTAAAATATTAAATTTTTGTTTTGGTCGGATGCAACCCCTTTATTTTAATAAATATTATATTTATATTATCTATATTGTCTGTAATATGTCAAATAATTTAGGGAATTTGTAGATTTATCAAAAAGTGTTAAATTAACACATGAAAATTTTGTCAACAATTTTGATATGAATCAACCCTTTATTATGGTTTACATATTATATTTAAAAAGGGTTTGTAAAATTATTGAAAAGTGGAATAACAATTTTTGATCTGATTATACCAACAGACACAAATTTCAAAAATTCTAAAATTATATGAAGTAGCACTTCCTGAAGTCATAACTATGTAAATGCAGTTGCATCTTACATCAATATCGTGAACAACATAAATTGCACATAATATGTCAATATATATGAGACATAGATAAGTGTTATATAGGTTTAGTTGGAAAATGAACTAATTTTTGAAAACATTGAATAATTTCTCAAATTTTATATTTATGAACTATAAACCATGTGATAAGATATCGCAGATGTAATATATATAAATATTGTTATGTTAGGACGAATACCATATTTTTTGCCCAAATCTCAGATATCATATATAAATAATCAAATATTTGTATAACTATATAGGATATGGATGCTATTGGGATGTAAGTTATAAGTATAAGTTCAAATGCTTTACATCTATAAGATATTCGATATGAGATTTTAGATTTCGGCCTAAAATGTGAAAACTTCATTATAATCTATAATTTTATATGACATGTATGATATATTTACTAAAAGCATAGTAAAATATTTTTTTAAAAGCCAAATAACCTTGAAATGTAAAGTGGCAGAATGACAAATGTCAAAACCTAATTCGTGATTACATTCCCCTCTTTCAAATAGTTTATACATGAATCACACTCTTAGTAAATAATAATGACGAGAGTTGATCGGATTTTCTCAATATTTGGATTTTATGTTAAATATATGATCTACATCACATGCCATATTCAAATCTTAAGGAATTGAGCTCTATTGATAATATATTTTTGTGTTGAAATAAATTTTCTTTATTAAAACGAAGGTCTAAGAGTGAGCACAAATTATGTTGACGCTTCTGGTGATAGTTCGTGGTTGGACTTGGAAAAAGACTTCGATTTTGTTGTAAAATGAATAAATTTTTCAGGAGTCTAACGTTGTTTATAAATTTGAAACATATTATTAAACGCTGCATCACATTGATCTTATTATGGCATTGATGCTGCAAATTATCTTATAATGTTTGTATCAAACGTCAAATAAGCTGGTCTATTATTATTAAAACTATGGACAAGCAGTACCATATTCATATACATATTACAGCGAAGGTAAGTGTACAATACGAAGGCATTGAGTCACTGCAAAAAGTAAATTAATTTCTGTGAAATAATTATAGTCTAATCCAACTTAAAATAATTATAGTTTCTATATATAGATTGTTAATGTAGGCTACCTGCGAGGTTTAAAACCATCGTTCTCTGATATCGAGAGAGTTTATCACAATATTCCATTCTCTTTACTACAATGATCATTCGAGCTTTATATTTGGTATATAGGGATCGTATGCGTTGAATCCTACAAGAAAGAAAGCTTGGATATTAGAAATATACCGGACATTTGTATAGAAGCGATTAAATGATATCGACAGCTCTCCTTGGTTCAGTAAACACTACAGAAACTATCGATAATAGCTGAAAGCTAGACAATATTTGTGGTTGGATCAAAATCTTCAACGAGGAGGACAATTCACCAAAAACAAAATAATACACATCATAGCATAAACATATTCAACATCAAATGACTTGTCATGAAATTCATTATTGAATAGTTCTTAAATGTTCGGAAAACGAGCCGGATTTTTTGTGTAAATGAAGACTAGTCCATTAATTTAATTGGAATTAGAAAGACTATTTGACATTGACGAGTTTTGTAATGTAAAAGGAACATTTTATTGATGTTTAGCTTGTAACTTTGCGAATGCCAATGGATTTATGAGTCCATTGGTCGGTGCCTGGTGAAGTAATTTCCGACAAATTAATGATTATCTGATCTTTACACATTTGATTTGTAAGAGATTGATGACCGGTGTTGTCCAGTACATAACTGCGACCTGCGTAATAATGAATTTCACGATAAGAAAACATATCAATTACAAATAATCAAAAAGCTTTTGATAATGCGATATTTTGATTCCTTTCACTCACAGCAATGTAGATGAGAATATTTGAAGTGTCGTTTTCGAACAATTAAAGACCTGAAACCGACTATGGAAAAGCCATTGAATTTCATTCAGGGAAAAGCAATTTTTTTTAGTCAGTTTTATCTCCTCAGAAAAAATAAAAAATTTGTTCATGTTTCTGACAAAATTTTAAATCTCAAAAATTCTTTGATTATTACTTATGCTTTGAGATGTCTTTAATTTTATTACAAAATATTTAATATTATAGAAATATTTCATGAAAAGAAAGCTCATTTTTAAACTTTGTTGAGATACTTGCATTACCTAATGATAGTAATGTCTATTAAATGATTTAGAAATGGCATAAAATTATTTTTGAACGAGAAAGTTTTATTTTTGTAAGCAAGGATATGTTTTTTATCAATCAAAAATATTGATAAGAAAAAATATTTTAAATGTGGAAACAGTTATGCTATTGATGTTGATACTAATTCTCTTAAAATTGTAAAAAATGTTCAGATTTCATCATCAATAACATGATAATATCACATGTCATCTCACATATTTACATGAGCTGATATCAAAGATTAGATTGTGAAAGCTTCAATTTGTGTTTACCTTCATGAACGTTTAGATACGTTGATTCGATGAAAAACTCATCAGTAAGAGATGTTAATGAACCAATGGGCACTTATCCAGAACAATTTCAAACATGAAATATTATAGAAGAAATCATATATTTTATACAAACAAACATTTCATTAAATATCATTTCAATACGGATCAACTCTCTTGACACGAATACGAGAATATGGCTTATTAGTTTTCATTACGCCTCTGACATCAAGACCGCCAATGTTCAATCTTGTCTGACCTTTCTGCTTAATTTCATTCATTTTCCTCTTTGTTCTCGGAGTTGTGACATTTTGTGTTGGACTGAATGAAATTTGGTTTTCTTTAGCTGTTGAGAGAGCAGATCTCTGCCTTACTGAGTACTTCAGACATTGATGTCCATTTCTTTCGAGTTGATGAAGTAATTGTCTCATTGGAGCGATTTCTGCTTCCTTCTCGAGTTCAATGGCAATTTTCTGTCTGTCCCAGTTCTGTCTTGCGCAATCATCTTCTTTTTCGTGTTTCTGCTGTATTTGCGTGAATAAAATTTTCACTTTGCGCATCGCTCTCTTTCTAGCAAGTTCTGTCTCTTCTTTTTCCAATGCATCCGCGTGTCTTTTGAGTTCTTTAGCTCCATTATAGTCTTTCTGAATTGCTCTCGTTCTTTGAAGCTCTCTGAGTCCAAGCAATCTTGATGATGGTTTATCGAATTCATGAATGAATTCTGGAGAACTAACTTTGGCTTCAAGCATTTTGATTTCGCTGTCATGCGCTGATTGGAGTTCTTCCATTTTGAGTTGAGTTGATTCTTCGAACTCTTTCAGCCTATTTGCATACTTTTGCTCGCAATCTTGAATATTCTGTTTTGTTTGTTCGATTCTCATCTCTATTGTGATGACAGGTTCTTCTTTTGGTTTTGAATTTTCACAATTATGCTCTAAGAAGTGAATAGCTTCATCCAGTTCTTGTGCACGATCATAATCTTCAAGACTCACTGAATCAAGCTGTAAATGCTTTACGTACTTGATGAGAGGACTTCTCATTTCAGGCATAGGTCTTTGCTTCTGGTTAATGACTTCAGAGAGAGCTTGATCGAGCTCAGATTCAGAATATCTCGGCGATTGCTCAGAATCGGCAGATTGCAATTGCGATGATGCGGGAGATGATGATGGTGGTGAATTAGGCTCAGGGGACTTGAAGTTCACAGACATTCCAGGTTCTGTGTTTGAAGATTCTGACTTCTTTGGAATATTGCTTTTTGCTGTCAATAGAGTAAGCTCACCATCAAGGTGATCGTCTATTTCGGTCTGAATCGGATTTGTCGATGATTTTTGAATTGAAGATCTAATACTAGCGATAATTGGCATTTTAAGACTCGTTAACATTAATTTTGATGAATTTGGAGTCGTGCAATTAGAGTTTGATTGCGGTAAAATCGATTTTTGGTTATTTGTTTTTGGAATAGCGATACTTGGAACGATTGGCGGCGGCGTAATTTTTGTTTTAGGCGATTCTTCGTGCTGCTGTGTCACTTCCTTTTCTTTATTTTGCTGTTGTTGAAGATTTTCCAACAATTCCTCCGTCGCTTCAGAAGTGTAAGAATCAGACAATATTCCCTCCTGGAGACCGTCCTCCAAAGGGGGAATCTGCGGAGATATTGTTCCGCTGGAGCTTGGCAAAATAGATAGAGGAGTCGAATTCATCATAAACGTACTTAAATTTTCTTAAAAGTGTCATACAAAAGTGAAAATAAATATTTTTAGAAAAGTGACAATTTTTCTAAATTCACTATTATTTTTTGGGTTAGCCATTTATAAAGTTAATCCATATTAAAAAGTGACTTTAGGATAAAAGTACCACATTTATAAATTCAAAAAATGTAAATTCAAAAGTCAAATGTAAAGTCGAATTGTCAGAATGTAAAATGTCAAAATGTCGAAATGTAAAGGTGACAAATAGTAACGATGAAAATTTATAAAAGCGACACATAATGTATATGCTACAAATTATGTGTTAGTAAATATTTACAACGACAGATTAAAAAGTGACAATGCAATTTAAAAGTGACGCAGGCGACTCACATGCTTGATAATTTGGATACTCTCGATTTAAAATTACCACATGCATTGCTTCTGGAGTTACTGATCGTTACAAATGACTTCATGTACGCTTGGAACAATCAGGATGATAATATGGTCGAATACGTGAGAGACAACATTCATCAAATCAAAGAGTATGCATATCACATGAAGAACACACCTCCTACAATGCTCATTTATAGATGTTTGAGTATACTTCACTGCCAAAACGCAAAAATCTATCGTTCATTCTTCTAAAATAAGAAATTCTTCGACATGATCATAGAATACGCCAATACTCTAGAAAAGTATGGCAACGTCAGTCAGAAGAACTATTTTGACTCTCTCTTATTTCACAATACATTCCCGATTTTCTTTTTTCAGCTTTTTTGATACACAGTACTTCTTCGAGCTCCTTTTGAAGCAAATGTACCTCGAATATCCAGTTTTCTTCCTCAGACAAATCTTATCACACTTGAATTTCAGATCTATATCCATATTTAGGAGTGCAAATATTGTCGATTTACTCATAAGCAAGTATATATCTAATGACACTTGCAGTGATACTGCAATAATATTAATCTCAGATTCATTAACAAGTGAATACTTTAAGAGGATCTCAGTTGAATTGCTGAACTCTAAGGTGCACAAGGTATTTGAACTTGCACTAAGTGAAAAGAAGAGATCAGAAATACCTTTTATGAAACATTGCTTCCAAATTGCTGAATCATCCAGAGGCAATCCACATGGAAGGATATCGGGACGCAGATCACGGGTTATGTAGATTTGATGTTGGAGCGTGTTGAAAAAAATATTGGGACTTTTGAAGATTCAATAATACGCTTCCTGAATGAAGTATTTGCATACAAGGCATTGAAATATATGAATCAAATCATTAAATTGACCAGAATATTGATAAATAATTTTATCAAATTCCCAGGAAACATATTCATTGCTAACCATTTAGTCACAACTTTAGAAACGCTCATAAATAACCATTCGACATGTGTTTTGGAAACAGTCAATAAAACAAAATTAATTTATTTTATCACAATAGCGTTTATTGACCCAAAACCATTGAAAACATGCAGCTGGGCTCAATTTAAGAGCATTGCAAATCATCTTCATCCATTTATTGATGTATCAGAGAATCCATGTTGGGAATCATCGATTTTACCAATTTTTTTCGAAGAGAACAAAATATGGTACTCAGAGCCAAGATGTTAATCATCTTCTTTCACAAATGCACTTGAAAGATACAGAAAACCAATTTACCTAATATTCGCTTTCATTGTCTTAGTATGCGTCATAGCATACCTATTTTAGATTTATTTCATGACCATTTTATTGTTTGTTTGATATTTTATTTAATTTTTATCATGTATATTATTATTAAATAAATATATTGCCTTTGTATAGAAGCCCTTAAATGCAAGAGTTGAAAGGATGAAAATGAATTTTGAAAACTTGTCAAATGGCTATGTTTACATGACAGAAATATTATATTTTGTGAAATTGATGATTGCTGTAGGAATCAAAACAATTTGGCTTAAAATTTATTTTGTAACCTAATAAGAGGATCTATATATAAGGCTTGGAGAACATTCCTTATTTTTCACACCATCCCCCTTTTTTATTTGCTATCCCCTGCTTTCAGAAATTTTGAAATAGATTTAGACCCTTTTTAAATTAAAATCAATTTGATATGTTATGAATTTAAATCAGTATTCTTTTGATGATCATCCTTTAATACAAGCTCTAAAGCTACGGAATGATCTGAAGTCCCCAAGCTCACCCAATGGGGAGAATATTCAGAGCATTTTCGATTTAAATCAGGTTTCACATGAAGAATTAATGGAAATTTTCGAGAAATTTGATTCAAACCCGATCCACCAGGTCCTAAAAGAGTATAACATCACATACAATTTAACAGAAAATCAATTTCATATGTTTTTAAATTTAATTAAATCGAATCAAATCAACGAGACAGTCAGGTACATATGCGTAATGAACTTCTGCATACGGTACATATGCCAATGCGAGCTTCAAACGAATTCTCTTAAACTAAACATGATTTTGGACTGGCTGATTGCAATTCTCGGCCCTGAGGAGCACAAAAAGAATGTAGAATATATGTTTTACTACGTGCTATGGACTGCAGTAAAAACAGCTTGCATTCAAAAATTTTCGGATTATTTCGAGAAAATCAACATATTCTTCGAAAAACTTAAGAACCCACATTCAACGATACTAAATATCCTTATTGAATGGATAAAACATATTCAAACAGAAACTTCATCGATAAAAAATGAAATATTTGTCGACATTTTACTTTACATACAAAAATTAATCAACGATTATAAATCTCTCCAAAACCCGGATGTATTGCTGATAATTGCAGGTCCAATTTCTCCTTATTTACTCGATTTAGAACCAATTTGTTTACTTTTCTTAAAGAAAATTGCACCATGCTTCGACTCGTTGTATTTAGTTCCTTTAGTCGAATTCATTTTCAAAGGTATTATCAAATCATCACAAAGTAACGGCGACTTTTTCGAATATAATTTTGAACAAATTCCAACTGAAGTTTCGGAACTGAAGACAAATGAGGAAATCGTCAATTTTCAGCCCACACAAGAAGCATTTTCAGGCATTTTTGAAAATCCATTAGTTTCGATTGAAAAACCAATCAATATCTCTTCTATATTCCCAAAGTCGTACTATAACTCTCTGAAGCTAATCAAAGACATCGTCGAATTGATCCAAAAGTGTGAAATTTCTGGACTTTTAAAGAATCTCAAGAGTGTCATCGACATGAAGGAGAATCCACACTTTTTGGAGATGAATGCATCAATTATATACGTTTTGAACGGTTTACAGGAGACTTCTCTTGAAGCATTTAATCATCTTTTAATTACATCACCAATATTCAATCCTGCTGTCTCAATTTATAATAACAATCAAGAAAACAAGACAGTAACTAATATTCTTATAATGAGATCAGTTATATTCCAACTTTTCATTAAAACTCCAACAGTTTTAATCGATCTTTTCGAGAAGAACATTAAATATCCTCTTTACTTCGCAGAACTCTCAGCACGCCTCAAAGATTATGCAAGTGAGATACCTGAGGCCATATTGATAAGTGGAAAACTTATTCATTCGTTTTCTGCTTCGTTGAGAATTTCGATTCACAGCGCTTTCAAAGATATCGAAAGATCTTCTTGTGAACGAAATGTACAGATAATGTATCTTTTGCTGAAAGATCTCGAGAAGTTAAAGAATCCAAACGTTATCAAAACATGGCTCACGAACGAAGAATTCATGTTCAACTTCATGGATTACTCGAATTGCCACTTCAGACGACTTTTCGTTTTCAATATTTTCAGAATGAAGTGGGATTTCATCAATGATCCAGATTTCATTAGTCAGGAACTTCTGCTTCTCCAGAACATATTCGCAAATCATTTCGCTAACTTAGAGCCCACAGATCAAGAAATTTTACTCTTCGATTATATTTCTTTCTTCCAACTTGCAATAAGTGACACAAAGCAGTCAATTAAGTCTCTTTCCAAGCACGTTGAGATGTTTAGTACATATTTACCGAAACTTTCAACTTCAGAGTATGCATTCAATATTCTAATTGAGTTCTTCCACATGTTGGGTTCTCTCACCGATTCATCGAATCTTCCTAATGTCATTTTCGACAATCTCAAATCAGGAGCAAAGAATATCATAAAAGATGAGATGAGAGAAGTTTTAGTTCTTACAATTTTGTCTGCTTCAGCGGATTCCACTATTGAAGAATATGGTACACTTTTCAACATCTTGAAACCAAGTTTCATCAAACTATTAATCGACATTTATCTATACACAGACAGTGTTGACCAGGTCCTTAAAATCGTCATAAAACTCGTCAAATACAGCAAAGATAACGCTATTAGATGCCATGAATGCGGCATTGATATGATGATGCTTGAATATCTAAACAAGAACAAATTCTCAAACATCCCATGCAACGCTTTTGCTCATGCTCTCGATCTTATTCACGCAATCTCTGTTATTGCTTCATCGACACCAATTGTCAGTGGCTTTGTTTCGCTCTTCTGTCCAAACTCAAGTCAATACGTTTCCAGCTATCAAGCTCTGTTTATAGACAGAATGATTACGATCATTAAAGATAACACAGCCACAGATCACCTTTCGTTCAAAGAAGTTTTGTTTAGGTTCTGCAAACCCACAATTATTTTAACACTTTTCGCACAGCTTGATCTGCATTTCTATGGTGATATTCCTTTGCCTCTTTATTGTGATGTCATCACTTGTCTTCTTTCTTCGATTCTTCTTTCACTTCCAAGTTGCGAAGTTTCGTTCCTCGAATCAAAAGGTTTCCAAATCGTTTCTTATCTTCTGTTAAATTCAGACGCGAAACATCTTACAGTTTCGCTTTACGACAACTACGAAGTTCTATACAACAAGCTTAAGAACAATGATTTGAAGCAAATTTTAGCAGAATACATCCTTTCCAATCTTTGGCTTTGGACGCGATCTTCAGATAAGAAACCAATTATCATAAATATGACGAAATTCCTAAAGAAGTATACACAAGCTAATCCTGGTATATTGAGTTTCAAAGATCTTGTTATACAGATGAATCTTCTCCTTTTCTACACAACTCCTCAAAAGAAGATCAACCAAATGACTGAGACACCGACATCACATGAAGCTCGTTCAGAGTTTGTTAATTTCACACTTTCTCAATCCAAAGGATGCAACTCAACAGATGTTATTCACATCCTTGTTTGTCATTGCCTTATTGCACAAGATCCACTCGTTGTCCAAGACATGTTATTTCTCTTGGAGCACATCATAGAGTCACTCGAGAAAGATCCTTCGGCACAGGAAATCAAAGAGATAATGAACTTACACCAATTGGTGAGTCTTAACAACACAGATATAATGCTCAGTCTGATTTTATTCATGTCGAAGTTCCATCGCATGAAGAATATTGGATTCACAAGCAACATCCACATCATCATTATAATGTCGCTTCTTCCAATACCATTGATGACACAGGAATTCATCGATAAATTAATTGACAAAGCGGAACTTTATCCAGAACTTGTTTGCTTAGTTTTCTATATCAGTATCAAGAACAAACTTTCGTATGCTAAGATATTCGCTAAGAAGCCAAAGATCGTCGAAGGTGCGTATGGCGGCTGGGCATTATGGCCTTGTCTTGCTGCTGTTATTGGCGGACTCGACAGAGCGCCTCCAATCCTTGATTTCCTTGTTGCGTGCTTCGACAGACAAGATTTTACGATATTGTTCCACACATTATGTGCTGCGTGCGAAATCGTTAGTGTTGAACCGGATCCTTTCCTTAGACATCTTCTCGAGAAACAAGTTTTGTATTTGCTTAACTGCAAAGAAGTTGATCTCTCTACGAAACTCTTCGATTTTGCCGTTTGCCAAATTTTCTTTAGGAAGAATCCTGTATCAAATCAGATGTCACGCGTTTTTAGCAACAGTGACTACGATCTCATGGAATATCTTGATGAATCTAAACCAATCAAAATCGAGATGCCATCGCTTTCTAAAATTACCAATATTTTAGATAACATCTCCAGGCGTGAAGATAAATTCATCTTCGGTATCACTTTGAATGAAGATAACAATTGGGATGATATGAATATTCCTGTTATTCTCAATGAACTTCGCGTGACATCATCATCAACAATGCGTTCGCGTGCACTCGCAATCGGATTCGCTTTCGCTATGCAGACAGATATGGGCGAATCTGCAAAACGTATGCTGACGAATGCAGTTAGCAAAGGACTGATATCGAGTTCCGTTGATCTTTCATTTGATGATGCAGCAAACAAACTCAGACTTTCCACATCATCGCAACTTCAAGATTTCATATCAGAATATTTGCCTTTAGTTTTTCAATTTGACAAACTTTACAAGACAAATGCTGCCAGAATCATCGACTTCATTAAAGGTGCTGATGCTGTGAACGATCTTTTCTTCAATGTATTCGATCTCAATCTCGTTGTCAAAGCAACAAAAGATGTTGACGCAGCTATCGAAACATTTGAGTCTAAGATGCACGAATCGAGGCGTAACTGGTTCAGAACATGGAACACGCTTACATTCGATAAAGCTCCGTGGGTTTCTGCTGTTCCTGTTGTTGCTAAACACTGGAAGCGTGATATGAATCTTTTCGGTGTCCATTATCCATGCAAGATGAAATTAAACAAGAATTTCGATGACCACAAACTCGCATCATTCTCACGCGATAGTGGAAGCAATGCTACAGGTCAACGGCTTTATGAGAACTACAAACTTGAACGTCTTAGCAAATCAGATGACGAAAAGACACTATCGGAATTGTTAATGAATGCAAATGTCGAGAAAGAAATCATTAATGTCAACGCAAACGACGACAACACTGCTCTTATTGAACTCAGTGGCGAAATGATCACCATCAAGAAGACAATTCCCATCAAATTCAAGCTCACAAAGAACCACATTTATATCATATTACCAGACAAAAGAATTTCATGTCGTTCGAGTGACACGAAGTATATTCTCTTTAGAATGATCCTTCACAAACCAAACGGCATCGAAATCTTCATGCGCACAGGAAAAACATATCTCTTGAGCTTGATCATCACTGATTCTCTTTCACTCCTTAAGCAGATCTCTAAAATCGGTTCATGGACATCATTAACAATCCAAACATCATCGCAAATGGCATTCTTGCAATCACAGAAGTTGACAGAGAATTGGTTGAATGGCAATCGTTCAAACTTCGCTTATCTTATCGCTCTTAACATCTTTTCCGGACGTTCGTTCAACGATTTGTCGATGTATCCAGTTTTCCCATGGATCGTTAAAGACTTCAAATCCGATACTCTCGATCTTACAAAAGAAGAAACATTCCGTGATTTATCGAAGCCAATGGGAGCAATGACAGAAAAGAGACTTCAAAATCTCGAAGATCAATATGAAGGCCTCGTTGAAACGGGCCATGAAGGATATTATTTTGCATCTTGTTATGTTTCTCCTCTTACTGTTATCCATTGGTTGACACGTGTTGAACCTTTCACGACACTTCACGTTGATATTCAAGGAGGTCGTTTTGATCATCCACAGAGAGTTTTCCAAAGTGTTCAACAAGCTTTTGATCAATCGTGCGTGAATGTTAATGATTATAGAGAACTTATTCCTGAGTTTTTCTATTTCCCGGACTTCTTGATAAACTCTGATAATTTCGATCTCGGCAAAACAAAAGATGGAAGAATTATCAATGATGTTATCCTTCCAACCTGGTCACAGAATTCTGCAATGAAGTTTGTCTATCTTCACAGGAAAGCGCTTGAAAGCGACTACGTTACAGAGCGCATCAACAACTGGATCGACATGATCTGGGGCTACAAGCAGGACGGCGAAGCATGCCTTGCATGTAAGAACAAGTTCCTTCCTGCTATGTATGAAACTGCGTATCAAAAGGTGACAGACAAACGCGCACTTCAGGATATCGAATCCGTTAAGAGACACATTGGTCAGATTCCTGCGAAACTCTTTGACAAACCGCATCCACTGCGTCCAAAGTTGCAATCATCACAAGCAATCAAGAATGGAATGCAAGTGAAAACAAACGCTCCGAGTATTGCGCATGCATACTTCCGATATAGAGATAACTACGTCCAATCGTTCTTTGTTTCGAATGACGGAAACTTCTTCAAGTTATTCATCAACAGCCAGAATCATGATTTCGTCGTTATTCCTATTGAGAGCAAATTCAAGACACATGGTTCTGTTTTCTCATCAATTCCATCTGCGCGGTGCTTCATCACGGCAACAGACAACGGCTGCGTCATTATTTCTGGCGAGAACTCAGTTTCAGAGACAGTTGTACAGAGACACATCGGACGCGTCAATTGTGTTGCTGCAGATTCTTCAACTATCGTCAGTGGTGGAAATGATACAGCGATCAACATCTGGAATCACGGAAAGGGCAAAAGCAAGACTGATTTCTTCTCTGTCCAGACATTCGGCGCTGAAATCATTTCCGTTGATGTTTCAGCTTCATTCGGAATTTGTGCCGCAGTTACAACAGATGACACACTTTTCCTCGTTTCCACTCAAGAAGGTGAAGTTCGAAAGATCATCAACATCGGAAAACGCCCACAACGCGTTGTCGTTACTAAGTCATGGGGATTTGTGTGCGTTTTCTCTCAGGCAGTCATCGACAATAAGAGTGTCGGTTATATCGATATATTTTCTGTCAACGGCGACAAGATTTGTGAATCAATAATTGACATCGACATTGAGTGCATTTGCAAGTTCTCGTCACCGAAGGGCTTTGATTACTTATCTGTTGTAGACACATCAGGTAATTTCTTTGTTTGCGAAGCCTTCTATGCAAATTTCACATCCCTTTGCCATCGCAAGGTCACCCATGTTTCTTCGATGGGATACGTCCCAGAACGTGAGTGCATCTGCTATACAACAGTTGATGGAGTGTTCGGAATCATTCCTTATTCACCAGATGAACAATGATTTTTATATTATTTTTTTATTTTAATTGTTTTTATTATAATTAAAGATTGATTTATGTTTTTACATAAAAAGATATTTCAAATTAAGGGGCGATTAACATGAGATATAAACTAATCAGAATTGAGTTGAAAGACTGGATTATATTTCAATTATGTTCACTCTAAAAAGTTGTACAATTAATAAATTGTTATTATATCATTTTTACAATATTATTACAATTGAGGTATTATTATAATGCTATGCATTCGTAATGTTTTTTAAAATCATTATCCTCATCTGTCAAATAAGGTTCAATATTCAAATGACCTATTGAAAGATATCTTTAAAAATCATTTTAGAAATAGCAACAAAAGTCAATCAGATCAAAGTTGCAATGATGTTCATAGTTGCCAATTTCATATTGATTTAAAAGAAATGTTGTATGCGAGTTAAAAAAGATGTATATTTTTAATATATTCTAATAAATTGCAATTACTTTATACCACCATTGTCAAGAACAAGCTTTCTCATCTCCTTTGTTGCGGCAAGCTTGAATGCAGTCTTGCCATTGGACTTAAGAGCTTTATCGACGTTCTTCATATGAATGATGGCGTCAACAGACTTCAAGCGTCCACCTAAAACAGCCTCGTGGAGAGGAGCTTTGTCAGCATCATCTTTAATGTTTGGATCGACGCCTTCTGTATTGCAAATGGCCTTGATAACATCAATATTTCCTTTCTTGATGGCCTCGTGGAGAGGTGTTCTCTTATGCTGCGTGAGGAGGTTCAATTTGATCTCTGGGAGTTCTAAGAGATAAGAAACAAGTCCGATATCACCAAGCGCGCAAGCAGTGTGGAGTGGAGATCTTCCTGTTGAATCCTGTGCGTTGATGTTTGCACCCTTGCTCTGGAAGAATGTCGCTAATGTGAGATTAGAGTTAGCAATGGCGCAGTGGAATGGCGTGTGTCCAAGATTATCTGTCCATTCGAGCTGTGGGACTTTCTCGAAGATATATAAAGCAAGGTCATCGACACCGGAGATGATTGCTGCATTAAGGAGTGTGAGTCCGTCTTTGTTCTTCTTTTGTGGATCGAAGTCTTCGCGACCGAAAAACTCCTTGACAAGATCGATCTTTCCCTTGAGAGCGAGAACGTGGCATGGGCATCCTTGCATGATGTTGACCGGGAACTGAAGGAGTGTGTGAATAACTTCATAGCTGTCTTTTACGCAAGCTGTGTAAAGATCGGAATCGCTGTTCGGGAATCTCTTGATGAACTTTGGATCAGCCTTCATGAATGCGGAGACGACTTCAGGCATGTTGTTAAGGACAGCTGCAGAAAGTGTGTTGTGGTCAGTTAAGAGAGATGGCAAAACTTCGGCAGTAAATGAAGAAGCGAAGCAATGTCCATTCTTGACTGCCTTGTTGAAGTTGAGTATTGGGATGTTTGTTGGATGCTGCTTCTTCTGGAGCAAATAAAGGAAGTTCTCTGATAATTCAAGAGAAACAATAGACTCTTTGCTGAATTCATTGTTGAGTGTCTCCAAAAATTCGAATGCTTCAATGCGGTGATATTTGATGGCTGTATCAACTTCATCTTTAACAGGGATATTTTTTTCGTGGAGATAGTTAATGATCTCAACATTGCCACCGATTACAGCGTTTTCAGCAATGCCATCTTCGAAGTTTTGACCATTCATTTTCTCAGCAATGGCTTTGAACCAGTTGACTGATCCATAGAACGCTGCAATGCTGAAATATGACATTTTGTAACCGATCTCTGTGAAATGCAATTTTGTTTGATAATTGAAGTTTTGATCAAATGATGAAATATCATCGACACGAAGTTTAGCAGAGATTGATGCCTCATCGCCTTCGTTGAAAACATAGTTATCGAAGATCTGTTTCGTTGTTGGATCCCAATGTTCAGCAATAATGCTCTTTGGCCATGGATGTGCCATATTGACCTTGAGGCCAAGCTCTGGGATGAAAACGTTGTGTAATACTTTGGTTAATTCGGACTCTGGAAGAGAATCCATGATATTTTTGATTTCATCGATTGTTACACGACTAAGGTTGAAAAGTGCACGGAGGAACTTGCAGACGGAGTAGAGCTGACCAACAGATCTCAATGAATTTTCGTAAATTGTGTCCATTTTGACCTGATCAAGCAATGATTTCATCAATTTGTTGATTTTATTTGTAGATTCTTGCTTGGAATGGAGTTCATTCACGAAGTTGGCGAGATTGAGAACGCTTTTCGGACGAATTGCTGCTGTTTGGAAAATTTCGTGTGCAAGTTCTTGAATTCCGTAGTTTGTGTTCACGAATTCAGTCTCAGCCACTGCAGTGGCGACTTCCTTGTAGTTTTCTTTGATTCCATTAATGAGTTTTTGAAGATTATAATGCTGTTCCATTATAAAATGAAAAATTGTGGTCTTGCAACTTTTTTAGATTTTTAAAATTTTTGTGTTTCTTTATATTTTTCCATGATTTGTGATTATTCGTAATAAAATTTTGATGACATTTCCATCAATTTTTTTCCATTTGACAAAAATATGTCTATTTACATGGCAAAATTTTCTAAAGTTATGAAAAAAATTCAACAAAACGACTTCTAATATATTAAATTTAACCAGAGGAAATAACCACTTCAATAGAATTGATTTCTGCCATGTAACTTAAAAATTCACAAAATTATTGCATAATTTCATACCTAAAAGATTTGTGCAATCCCATGATGTCAACCAATTTATCTTATGAATTTGATATTATTTCTAAGTTGTATGAACTTATTTGAAATGAAAACAAAGAAATGCAACTTTAGAATTTGGGAATTTCAAAAGCTACGGAAAAACTTTGAGATGCATTTCGAGTGCATAAGCTTCATAGCATAGTTTAATGAAATGAATCTTATATGAAGGTTCAATTAAAAAATGACTTAAAATACCACTTCAAATGATTATGACTTATAATCAATTTGACATCAAATTAACTCCAATTCATTGGCAGTATGTTACAAGTTATGGAAGCAAAATGATGAATTTTAAAAATTAATTGTAAAAAATTATTACATTAAAACATAATATATTCTTTGATTCTATGCATTGTGGGTAATGTAAAGGTAAAATAATTTTGGAATAAGAATGATTGTATAAAGCAAGACAAAAGGTTTTATATAATTGTTATGTAAATATTTTACATGACATAATGTCAAAAGCGATAAAACTAAAAAGTGCTAAATTGGTTATCAACATATCGAACTCTGTTGCTTTCTGTTAATGTCCGCTGTCAGAAATGACTGTTACCATCTTTCTACTTCCATGTCTATCGATGTCCGCTTCTGAATAAGCGAACAATGAATTCATCTTATTTAATTTACTTATAGTTTATATATATAAAATACCTGATTATCTCTACCTTCGTAGTTTTCGTGCATACTTGGGCTCTATTACTGTTAGATTCCCACGCGTTTTACTTTGATTATTTATTTGCCTCGTCGATAATATATGATATCAATTCTCATCGACTTCTAAGGAAAGATGTTAAGTAATGCAGATTATAATTACGATATTCAAAAAAACTCTCCAATAATAATATTATATTTTGATGAATTATATAATTATATTATAATATCTCAGTTATTTTGACATTGAAACCATACTGCAGATATTGTCCTGAACCAGTAAAACATCTAAATACAGAATCAACTTGAAATAACAAAGATAAATAATACATCGTTTTCAAAAAAACATAATTTAAAAACCAGAGCCGGCTGTCAAGTGAGTCAATCAATTAATTGATGTCGAGTATTTCATTTGCTGCACTCCCTGAGAATTCCTTTCACTTCAGATAAACTTATCAAATTCAACAAAAAGCCTTATTAAAAAGATTGTACACGCGAATAAGAATTGAAACCGTCAACATTATAACTATCAGTTGGCTTTTCAAGTTTTTTTCCCATGCTTATATTTTTCATAATTAAATTTAAATAAACATTCATTCGAATATACTGAATATATCATCAACTAAATCTAAGTAAGCGGCTTCGATGTTGCTATCAACTGCGGCGAAGATTTGATCTAAATTTGTGGAAGGAGCTGTAGAATGATTATCGTTTTGTATTATATTAGCAGAAGTTTTTTCTTCCTGAGCAGAAAATTCTGAAATATAAATGGGACGTTCATTTGCTATTCTACGGGAAAGGACCTTATATCTGTTCTTAATCTGTGTGTCTGTACGACCTACAAATCGTTTTGATATCTGAACCCAATGAGGACCCATTGCGCTTAATAAATACATCAACATATTGTCTTCCTCTTCTGTAAAAGGTGTTTTATTAAGCCTGGGTGATAGGATATAGAACCATCTGTCATGGCATTGACGAGAATTTTTCGTACCTAAAGCATTTGAGATTAACTCCCAATCGAATTCACCATACTTCCGCACTAATTGTTTCAACGCTGCATCTTCAGACATCGAGAACTTGCTCTTAGATGAATTGTTTGCCTTTGGTGAAAATACTTCTCTCTCAGACATGACTTTTACTGAAATGAATTTAAAAATTAATTATTGATAAAATTTTGAAAAAGTTCTCAATGTATAAAACCTACCTTGAAATATAGCAATATCAGGTTGTATGTGAAGGAATGGCATAAGAAAAATATCTGAAAATCACACAGAATCTTTGTGAGGATTAAATGCATTGATTTTTTTGTCACGGAACGCCTCTATACATAATGAGAAGAAATGCAAAAGGATTTAAAAATTTTGAATAAGTTGATTTTTCTATAATCGTTTTCAAAAAATAAATTATTCGCCGAATAAAGTCTCCCATAAAGGTCCAAATATGCAGGAGTTTTGATTTCAACCGATTTTTTTTAGATTTGATAAGGAAATTTTGAATACTTTTAAAGAAATTGAGAGATATCATAATTTTAGCGGCGACAATTCGTATTAACACATGATTCTGTAGAATATTGTCGTGTCATGAGATTTGTTAGATCACAAATTTTTGAGGGATGTTAGCAAAATTCAAGACAATATGAAAATTTATTGTAAATTCGCCATAATTCCTCTAATCTATGTCAATAGGCAGCTAATTTAAAATTATTTTTTTCTTGAAAAACCAACTTCACACAAATTTTTTGGCGCTTTTCACGCCCATTTGATTGGAACATTCTCCCTATATCCCTTCATGCAATATTAAGACAATTATGGGTAAATTCGTTCAAGATTGAATACTTTATCAATTTTTGGGTTTTCTGAGGTACGTTTTTTATTGTTTGAAAAATCTACAAATATTTTTATCATATGATATGCTGAGCTCCTGATATAACGAGATTTTGATATGGTGAGATTTCCTTTTGCATTTTTCTCAAAAAAGCAGCACAATCTCAAGCGTATTTTGTTATTTCCATTATACACATATGTTGCTGATCATATATTTATAGTATATTTTCAAATTTATCAGGAAAATTAATCTCACATTTTCCAACTTTCGTAATATGGGTCCGGAGCATTACACATAGTGTGGAATATGGACAGCAAATTCGATTACGCATAAATATACTTTCTTTTGTATATCTTTTCTTTCTTATTCCTCGAATAGAGATAGGGCTTATATTATTATTAAGCACCATGAGTATATGCTACAGTTATCTTTTCTCAAGCCGTATCTCTATTCGATCTCTATTTCTTCAATCTTTTTAGCGATTTCGATATCTAAAATGATTTTTCCTCATTATTTCCTCTTTAACTGTTAAATAACTGAAGCTATAAATCGAAAATATTTGATATGTGTTATAATAGAATATGATTAAAAATGATTTTTAATTTTTGGTTGCTTTTTTATACAAAATTATTTTTGAAGGAAGGAAAGAGTCGAAGATATAATCTTTCGTGTTCATGCAATGTCGTTTGCCTTTTGAGGAATATTCTTTGATTTTTGATGTCTATCTTATGCCAAGGAATATGATTTTATTCTAATTTTTCCAAGTGGATATGCATACAAATCTTCTGCTGAAATGTTTTGTATCGTTTAAATCACGTTCTATTAATATTATACTAAAATAAAAAAAATCTTGATACTTGGAAATGTTTTGAAAGGATTTTAATGAATGATTTATATTACAATAATAAATCTAAACATAATCACATTTATGCTTTGTCAAAATACAATGTTTGCAAAATGGAGACATCAATTTTTGATAAGACGATAGGAATTTATATTCACTCTTATTTTTAAGTCAAAAATCAAAACAGTGAGAGGCAATTGACGCACAGTTATTGTTCGGTGAGAGAAAACCACTGCCTTGAAATCACCCGGTTTTGAGAAATTTTTTTTAGCAAAATATTTTTGATGACATTTTTTTGACTTCTGCGGTTTTTGGCTCTATATTCGATCGTGAGTCGATCTGCTTAATCCAAATCTCGCCTCTTTTCGTCCAATTTTTTGATTATATGAAAAAAACACCAAAAGGGAAATCTGAGACTATGGTGTGATACAAATATTTGACTGTTGTGTGTGTAAAGCTTTGTAAAGTTTTCGATTTGAAAGTACTTTCATGTACATATTGATATTTGTCTATCCAGTGGTATAAGTGGCACAGTCTATATATCTATCAAATCATTGATTGCATTTCAAATCGTCCAAAAATATACGATTTCCAGCATAAATGTATGCGCTACTATGCAGCATATGATATTT
>JALKBU010000245.1:0-56212 GCA_023091735.1 Trichomonas tenax
CGGTCAAACTCTTCTTCGAAAGATCTTCAATCGATGCTCTCGCTGCCAGCGCTTGCATACTCTTTGGTAAGCCTCCCGCGTTCTACGGATTGCATTGTAATAAACCTATGCCGCAGCCGCAGGTCGAGGCCCAACCAGCAGAGGAAAATCAAACTCAGCAAGCAGAGCCAAACACAGAAGAGAATCAGACTCAGCAATCAGAGAACACCACAGAGGAAGACTCAAGACAGACAAGTGAACAAGACTCAATCATAAACACCCAAAGTGATGTCGGACAGGGCAGCCAGGCCGAAGGCAGCCAGCCGACAGAGATCGACTCAGACACCGACTTCTTAGCCTAAATCAACAACAGCACCACAGTAAGCAGCACAATGCATACTGGAGACCCAGAGAGGAGTCGTAATGGTGATAACAGTGTCTCTTCAGACGACTTAGCTTACGACTCTTCACATCACTTTTAGGTCCTTGGCTTCTCAGCCCAATTCCAGGAGAATTCTGAATGCACACAACATATAAGACACCACAGAGTAATACCCCATTCTAATATGGATCCTGCATGCCACATGGAAATTTGAAAAATTTGAAATTATGCCATAAATCATAATTTCATCACATAAATTGGATACACATGTATTAAAGGCTACAAGAAAACCAATTATAACACAAACACCAGAAATAGACACATCGATCTAAAATATTAGATCCAACTCTCCAAAATTCAGGCACGTTCACAGCACTTCTATGACCTGCTATGGATACATATGAGGTCTGCTTACTCAGAATTCCCTCAAAGGGGAGATCCCCCACCATCTACAAATCACCACAAAATACACAACACCTCCACTATATGGTGACAACACACAAACCAAAGAGACGCACAAACACTCGCCTTTCAGAGGTGAGTGAAACTCAAAAGGTTATCTCCAGTACGACTTCCTCGTCTGGGCTCCACACATGGCACTAGCTGCTTACCTATATATATTCAAGAATAAACATTATCAATTCCCGGCTCGCCCCTTTTTCTTCCACTTATTTTTTCCTTTTTCTTCTGATCATTTTTTCTTCGAAAGAGATGCTTCAATAATATACAGCTGTCAAATGAATAAACAGAAGTGTGTAATGTTGGGCTATTACCATTAATATTTTTGAAACTTGAAGATATATTTTCATGAAATAATCGTATTTTACTTAAGTTATATTTGGAAAAGTGAAGCAATACAGTTGTGAAAATCATTTATGCAACAATTTAAAACATCAAAAAGATATTTCTATTTCAGGGTCTTTTATCAATAAACAGGGGTATTTCGATTTTTTCAAAAATAAACATGATAAATGGATATAGAACGAAAACTGCTCAGTAATTTAATGAAAGATTTTGGATGTAAATTTTTTTTACACGTTATTTTCATAATGAACCCTTTGTTTTTTCGGGATTCTAACAAAGGGGAGAAAACTGGACTCGCTAAGTCGAAGAAACTCGTCCAGAACACGAACAATCCGCCGCAGAGCGAGGAAGTTTTAAAAGGTGTGCCTGATAATTGGTTTTATAATGAAAATCAGACCGAAAACATATGGAAAAGTCTCGAAACAGGAACAAAAACTCGCGAAATGCCCGAAGAAAAGACAAATCCGTTCATAAAAATAGACGAATCCGCACAAAAAATACGAAATCTCATTGTCAATTACCAATTAAATGATCACGACGTCATGTTGGGTCTGCTAGATATGCTCGACAAGAGCGGAACTATGCTCGACTTAGATCAACAAACGCTGCTGATGGAAGCGAGGTATTCGCTTTCAAAAATGATTGACAGTCACGCAGGAAATTCCGACGCGCAGCAACAACTGCTTAACTCACTGAGAAGTTGGTTCCAGGGTGTTCAGGCATCATCGAAAAATGATGTTGCTGATCTTCCAAAACTAGCTGACACACAAATAGACGCAACGCAACTCGCTCAGCTTATCAAAAGCTGCTGCGAGATGAATGAGTCCTCCATCGGACAAGCAGCGAGCATTCACCAGACGATTATTGAAAATTATCAAAAGCAAATCACTGAGTTTCAAGCAAAATTGGCTGACAAGAACTACGAGATACAGCGCCTGAGAGAGTCGATGGAGATTTTTTCGAGAGGTCACAGAAAAGCAAATTCTAAAATGCAAAAACAACATCAAGAGCAAGGACAAGCTTTAAGTAATGCAAATAGAAAGATTATCGAACAAGATACAAAGATTACTAAGTTAAGTACGACAGTTTCAAACTTGAAAGAACAAATAGAGGAAAATGAAAATGATAACGAATCTCAGTTCGAAGGAATTGATCCAGCCATTCTTGCAGAGCGCGAGCTTGAATTCGATGCAAAAATAAGAGTTTTAAACGAAACAATATCGAATTTGAGGGCCGAAAACACAACTTTGCAAACAAAAGTCAAACAAGATAAATTGGTTTCAAATCAACTCGAAAACAAGAATGTTGAACTCGAGAATGAAGCAAAGATTGTCAAGAGTCAATTGCAAGCAGAAAAAGACAAAGCAACAAAACAAGTAAACGAGCTAAAGAAGAAAAATGAAGAAATGATGGTGAAATTATCAACGCAAGGTCCAGAACGCGATGAAGAAAACATGAAATTGGAAATTCAAAGGCACCTCACAGAGCAGAAGGAAAGGCTTCAAGCCAACTATCAGGTGACACTCGACAGCATCGAGAAGAAGCACAAAGCGCAGATGCAAGATTTCATCAATTCGATGACACCTGATGGAACTCAGAAGATGATGGATGTTTTGGTGAAGCAGCAAAATGAAACACTCGACAGAATGAATGAGAACCACAAGAAGGAGATGGACGAGTTGAGAGATAATTTCAAAGAGAAAATGTATAACTTGAAGAGAACTTACGAAATGAAAAACAGAAAACTCGAGAAAGAAGTTGAAGCAGCGAAAGAAATTCACGCAGTCGAAATGAGAAACGCATTAGAAAACCAGAAGATTGACCTCGATCATGAATCACAAAAAGCACTTCTTGAGAGTCAGGCAGACATGCGGAAGCAGTTGAACACGATCAGACAAGATCTGATATTAAAGATCGACACATTAAAAACTAAGAATCGCAAATTGCATGCTCAAGTAAAGTCACTTCAAGTCATCGCTTCAATGAATGATGAAGCAGTCAAAGATCAAGCATTATTTGAAGATGATGATGAGGAAGAAGTCCTCGACGAAGATACAGGAATCACAGAAGAGATGATGAACCTAAAAATCGAAATGGAAGTTCAAAAGGTTAATGAAGAGATGAACAAGGAAATGATTGCCCAAAAGAAAGCATATGACAAGGCTAAAGAGATCGAGATCGCTAAAATCAAGGAAATCATGCAAGCAGGATTCGAAAGGAAGCTTGTTGAACAGAAGGAAAAGATTGTGGAGCATCTCAGCAATTGCAACAGTCAGGCGGACTTCTCCAAGATGATCAAAGACATCTCTGAACAGGATTTGTCTTCAAAGGACGACAACAATGTTGACGAGATTGTTCCAACAGTGCCGATGGATGAATACAGAGAGCTGCACGAGAAATACTTGAAGCTCGTTGACGAAAATACATTCATGAAGAAGACACTCGAAAATATCAATTCCAGAGGTGCAGGATTCAATGGTGATGTTGTTGCTGTCATGAGAGCTCAAATTGCGAATGATGCAGAAAAGATCTCGAGAATATACGAAGAGAACAGAATGCTCAAGGAACAGCTCGGCCAGAAGATAGGAAAGAGTCTCGATGAAATCAGTGGAATGACTTTGAGAAAGGCATTACTGTCTATCTGCATGGTTCAAGCTGTTGGTGTTGACAAATCTCCTGCTGCACTCCAGAATAGCCAAATATTCGAGATTTCACTCGAGACACCTCAAGAAGAACCTTCTGAAAGTGATGCAAAGGAGTCAAGATTGTCATTAAACTCTATGATACCAGAGCAAGGAAAAGCACTTCCAACACTTTCTCGCTCTAAAGCGATGATGCTTGATACCACTCCATCACTCCAAATTCAGCAAAACGCATCACAAGACATCCAAGTTAAGCCACAACAGCCTCAAGGTGAACAAAACGATCAGAAGAAGATGCAGTTAGTAGAAGTCTATGGGCCAAGCAGCTTCGAGCAATTCAACTTGCAGGATAACAATGGAAGTGAACAAGGAACTCAACAAAATTCAAGACAGTCATCAGCTGATTCATCGAAACATAAAGTTTCATTCAAGACTGATGTAACGCCAACGCAGTCACAGCAACAGATGAATCTCAACGAGAAGAAGTCATATTTCACTGTTTCATGCCAAACAATTCCTGTTATTCCAATGAATGTCGGCATCCAAGTCGATATAAGTTCGAAGAAATCTTTTTTGTCATCAGATTCGCAAATATTCGAAATCGAAAACCAAGAATCTCCAAAGAAGCAGCAATCAACAGAAAAACAACTCACAATCATTCAAGAGTCGCCTCAGAAACAAATAGAGTCACCAAAGAAGCAAACAGAGGCACCAAAGCAAGAGCAAATGAAGACAGATTCTCAGCTGAAGATCGAAAGATTATTGTTGAAGTCTTCCGGTTCTCAGATATGCGAAGTCAGTGAGATCGACAAAGATGATGAAAAGCGTGGAAGAACAAGATTGATGACAGCTTCCAGTGAACATCTTCTCGATATCGTTCCAAATAAGGAAACAAAGAGCCCTGAAGTTGTTAAATCGACATCTCAGTCGCAGAGATCTGTGAGCAAGGTGTCTTTGAAGTCTTCTGGCTCTCAGATCTTCGAAATCAATGACAGCACCGAGAAAGCTTCATTGAGATCTTCTGATTCGCAAATCTTCGAAGTCAATTCAATCGAACAAGCGAAGAATAATCTTTATAAATCTAATTCACAAACATTCGAAATTAATACAGTCGAAGCAATCAACGAAGATGATTCAACACCTCTTCACATCAAAGTTGAGACTCGTTCTGAGAAATCATTAGAATCAAATAGCGTCTTCCACTTATCACCAAAGGCTTCGCCGAAACAAAGCCTGAGATTGAAGCAAGAAAAAGCAATTGATTCAGATAAACCTAATCAAGAGTTCAGGCTTGACAAATCCCTCGAACAAAGCAGTGCAACAAACACATCAAGCGACGTTCAAAAGCAGAGAAGAAGAGTGTCATTCGATCTTCAAGGCAAAACAATTCTCCAGGTGACAGCCTTCGATGTCATCAACAAACCATTCGTCAAAGCATCGCTTTCTGTTGCTCGTCCATTATCTAATGAAATACCAGAGAAAGCACCGCCTTTAATGAAGCGTGTTATCTCCACAATTCTTTCCATGTACTCTGCTCCTGCAAACAGAGATAAATCTAAACCAGTGGAGACTGTTATGTTCGTCAATACTGATAACACGATGGAGCCAATTTCGATCGATAAGAAGATTGAAGCTCTCAGAGTTTGCAATGATTTCGTGTTCCAGAAGGATGAAGTTACAATGATCGATATTAATGGTGATCAATCAGTCCTCCAGACACAGATCCAAGCGATCAACGAGAGACAGGCTCAAATTGTTGACATGCACGCAGACATCGATGCACACATCAAGGACTTATTCGCACAGCACCAAGAAGTCGTTAAAGCTCTGAAGAAGGCCAATGATCTTGCGTTCGGTGCCATAAAGACAGTCGGCACAGATCATCCTGAGCAGTTGATCGAGAAGCTTCAAGAACAGGCTGCTTACACTACAAACGTCGTCATGGAGAGAGACGCTTTAACACAATCAGTTGCAGAGGCAACAAATCTTCTCGATAGAAGAGGAATGGAGATCATTGAGTTGAGGGAACAGCTTGTCAAGGAGAAGAGCAAGAATGAAGATTTATCGAACCAAATCTCGAAGATATTGAACAGAATCGCTGTCGATCACGTTTCAGAGGAATCGAAGGTATCAGGATCAGATCAAAAGACAGATGATCTCATTAATTTCCAGAAGGCGCAGATCGATGAGCTGAGGAAGAACTTGGACGAAACTCAGAGACTGAACAGGAATCTCTCCGAAGAACAAATCAAGACAGAATCGAAGATAAGAGAACTCGAGAGCAAGATTGTTGTCCATAAAGTGAAGAAACATGTATTCGATGGATTGTTTGTCGGCCCATTCGTTATATTCAACACAGAAATGGCGCCAACTCTTCCAAAGAAAGGTTTCTCGCTTTCTCCACTTGTCAACTCATTCGAAGCTCTCCCGGTCAAAGAGGAGCTTCCAGCACAAACACTTATGCGTGCAACATCTCCTATCGCGATGTTCACGTCTCCAGCGACATCAGGACGCAAGCAGGGTGATCACTTGCGTAAATCCGCTGCAATTCACAAACCAGAGCTGATTATCGACGAAAATCCACTGCACAAACAAGGAATTGCTCAGATTGCTATTCCTGGTCAACCAGTTTCTCTTTCTATTCGCAAAGGAAGAATATCTGGCGGCACTTCTCCAGGGCAGACACCGCAGAGATCATCGATCATCAAGATGCCGCTTCCTGGACTCAAAGACGGAGAACCGGACAAAGTCACAACATTATCTTTGTGTGAACATGGACGCTCTCGTTCATTCGATTCATTTGAACCGATGATGACAGACAAGAAGACAGTTGTCTACGTCACAAGATATATCAAAGACGAGAAGAAGGATTCGCAGAGAGATTCAAAGTCATCTCAACGCCATCAAGAAGAATCCACGCGAACGAACTCACCAAGAGAAGATGAAGAAATTTCACCAGAAATAAGCAGCAGGAAGGTCATCAAGACATCATACAGTCCACTCCAGGCATTGAAGAATAGAATCGATACACTCGAATCCATCCTTCAAAACAAGTCTCATCAAGTTTTAAGTGGCAAAGACAAAGAACACGCACTGAACCAGACTTTGTACAAACTCACTCAAGAGTATAAACGTCTCGACAGAGATTCACTGAAGCAAAACATGCTCATGGAGCAGTATAAGGATAAGATTACCAACAGCACAGCGCTCATCACTCGCCTCACAGCGGAGAACGACGAACTCAGACAACTCCTCGCTCAGGCGAGAAAGATGGCGTTGGCAACAGAGATGTTCGCTAAGAAAGGCGATGGAGACAAAGAAAACGCGCAGATGGAGGAGATGAGGAGACAGAAGATCCTCAGCATGCTCAAGAACATCAACTCTGGCTACAACAACGACTTCATTTCCAGACAAGAAGCTGCAGCTGCAAGATGGCAGAGGAAGAAGGAAATGATTCTCGAGAGGCAAAGAGCAAACATGATGAACGTTTTGAAGGCTATGGATTTGCTGCACTTGGACCCAGATGCAAAGGAAAGAACCAGCAAGCAGTCGCTCAACTTCGTGAAGAAGCTTGAGGAGCCAGAAAAGCCAAAGCCTTTAACAGTTCATGTCATCACAGCACAGGCAAAACCACCGGAATATCCTGCACTGACAACGAAGCAGGACAACACAAGCTTCCCAACAGTGGAAGAAGCATTGAGAAGCTCTTCGAAGGGAAAGATCCCAAAGGAACTTAAGATTGGTATCGTTGCAGATCCAATTAGAACCAAATAACTTTGTTTTATTATTTTTTATCTAAAATCATGTTAGTTATATTTTTAATGAAACAAAATATTTTTTACATAAACAATATTGATTAAAATGCAGTTCATAAAGAATTGTATTTTAATCATTGTATTTCACGATCAATGGCTCCAAAAACGCTAAGAACTTCTCTGAGTTTGTGAGGAATAATCTAATATTAAGTCTATGGATTGTTGCATCAATGAGAGGCTCTATTTGCCTCTGTGAGCCTTTAGTTTCTTTCAGTAAATTAGCGATCTCATTAAATAGAGTACAGAGGTAAACTCTGATATACAAAAATGGCATTTTTGATGTTGCTACCGCAAGACAGAGAAGTTTAATTTCATCATCGGATTTGCTGTCGACGAAATATGTTATAACGGATTTAGATGCATATGATAATGATGCTAAATCGAAATTGCAAAGTGTTTCAGCAACAGAGGGACAGAATCTTTTAAGCATATTGAGCGAGGACTCAGTGAGATACATTTTATTGGAAAGAATGAAATGTGTATCTTTGGCATCAGCAAAACCACTCGTGAAGATTTGAAGAGTCCAAAAAATCATTGATGATGCATAATTAACAGAAACTTTTTCTCCAGAATGAAGGAAAACTTGCGTTCCAACGCCGCCAGCAATAAAAGTCTTAGAAAAAACTAAAGCAAGCTTAAATAAAGTATAATTTGGTTCAACATTATATCTATAATAAAAATCTGTGTGTTAGTATATTCTGATAAAAATTCTAGCCCAACATCTTCATATCAAGCTAGGTAAATACATACATGACATTAAAACTTCGAAAATAATAGTTTTGATAATTTGAGAACGAATATTGCTTTGTTGAAGGAATTTTTCAGCTTCTTTGACAAAATTCTGTAAACAATGGCTATTTTTCCATTGAAAACTTGTGATTGTCGCCCAAGATTCTTTGATTTTAAGATATCTTTGTTCGAAGAAATCTAAATCAGATTTAAGTATTCCTTTCATGAAAAGTTTCTGATATGTAACAGCGTCCATATCAAATAATGAAAATGGAATGTATGAAGCACTTGTTAACATAATATTGTTAATATCAGCTTCTGTAATAGGAATTGATTTGTGCCACATGAATTCTTCATCATTTTCTTTCATAAACTCGAATAAATATTGTTGGTTTTCGTTAAATTTCAAAGAATCATTCGGTAAATAAATTCTTGTATCTTTTGTTCCTTTATCCTTTCGTGGAACAATATCAAATGATAATGTTGTTATCGGATTTATTGTAACGGCTTTAGAAATAAATGCAATGAAATTTGTCATTCCAGAGTGATCATTAAACTCTATAATGCGATTTATCGTTCCATTCATTTCTAATTTATTTTGGTTTTCCGGCGAAATTTCAACGTGTTTGAAAGAACTCAAAATATCTGAGAAAAACGGATTTGAATTCTGGTCACGGAACTCCATCCTTATTTCTTGGTCATTCTGCGACACACGGAGACGAAATGGGATCTTTGATTCCTTGTTTTGATAAAGTTTTACTTCAAATTCCATTTTGAAAAGTGTCATTGTTATTTATTTGAAATATTTCTGTCATGCAAATTGTTACTGTCATGTAAGTAAAATATTTCTTCATATCTGCCATGTAAATATATCAAAGAGCCATCAGAAAAACACCATTCCAATCAGATAATTTAATGCTCTTAAAAAAGTTGTGTTTCATGCAATAATCACATACTATAAGAATGATATATATATTGATTGCATTGTTAAAAGTTTCCATGTGTTGATGCGCTTCACGCACGGGAAACTTTTGAGATAATGAACTAGCTACAGAGGCACAACAATCAATCTGGACATATATAATACACTGTGCAACTCTCTTGTAAACATATTATACCATATGTATCACACACCTATAAAATATGTCGTTTAGTGAACGCATCATCAAAAAACACTTTGTGTATGAAATTTAGTAAAACTTAAAGAGCAAATATCACAACATGACACACTCACATCAGTGATGTCAAGACATAGGAAAACAATTACACACAGTTATATTTAAATTTACGCATATTTTGTGAAATGTAATATAGATTCAATATTAAAAATATGCAAATGAAGGACATTCATATTCTAAAACACACATACCTATCTAAGCCCATTCAAAACCACTCAAACCAATTCATAATATCCATTAATGTACGCGCATAGGTATGCCGCACATAGTGGTATACTTCCTACACATAGACAACATATTTTTGCAAACAAAAATCACAAAATACTGATTTTTGTCACTTTTAGTGACCCCAAATGTCGTATTCTCAAATTTTTGCTCAAAGAAGAAGATTACTGTCTTATGCCATCGCAATAAATAGAGTCATTGCTCGACAGATTTATTAGAGCTCAAGCTACTTATCTTTTCTATGCAAGTTGATGAATTGAGAATTTGCTTAGTTCTTTTGGTAATGATGAAAACAAAAAGAATGAAAGGAATTCAATGCCAGATACATCTCTTAAATAAACACCATTTCTGTCGCCTCTAAGTTAATCTCGATATTGGTTGCATCGATGAATATAAGAGAATAATGAAAGATTATTAAACTAATTTAAATATATTTAGCTTTTTTACCATATTATATATTATTGTGTAAACAACACGAAACAACTGTCACTGTGTCACATTTGTATATCTCGGTATTCCGAAGTCTCAGACACGTTTTATCTTGGCTCTACTGCTTCAACATCACATTACTACTCTCACTTCACTTGTTTGTTCATAGACATGTGAAGCTGTTACATTTAGATTACAAAGGTAGCAATATAATCGCAAGATGCTGAAAGTTACCTCTGAGGAATATTGATATATGTTCCCATATCAAAATACCGAGAAATTAAAATTTCGCCGAAAACAAAATGATTCTTTAATTTCATCATGTGGATACACTTCGCATATCGCATTTAAGATATTCATCATATTTAAATATGAAAACAAGATATCATTCTCAAAAATGAGATTCAAAAAATTGGAATTTCGAACTCCAAATAGTGGATACATGACATCGTTGAAATATCTCTTGTAGTGCAAGATCAAATATCCATCAACATGTGAGATCACATACCCTTCACAGATGAGGAGAAGACAAGTATTCTTTGCTTTTTCTCCATTAGTTTTTCACTGCTTTCGAGGATTATCAGTGGAGATACACCTCTAAGCAGTGAAGAACTAGTGGCCATTCGTTCAATAATTCCCAAGTTCTTCGATTTTCTTGCAATTCCCTCACAATCAAGGCATCAACAGCCAGCAAGCAACAAATATGAATCTTTTCTTCGTTCATCATGGTTTGTTGACTGTTGATGCCATCGATATTTGTTCAGATCTAGCTAGTTCGACTTTCTTTTACAAATCTACAATTTCTACGACTCTCTGAGGTTTTTAAGACACAAGTCGACGCGTGAGCTTCAGAGAGTCGTAAAAAGGACAAATCTATTTATCGATTCACATTACTCGCTTTAGTTGTCTGATAATATGACAAACAAATAGCTTATGCACACAAGCTTATCATGTTATTAGATAAATAAAGTTATTGTCGATTTTTAATTCTCCGTTTATTGATACCATAATTTTATAAAGTTCATTTAAAGCTTGTTGTTCGAGCTCATGTACATATCAATAGTGTTGAACTATGTTATCAATGTCCAATTGTTATGAATTTCTTTCTGATTTTTCTTATTAACTGAGAATAAATATCCCAAAACTTTAATAATACCATGTTTCTATAGAAACGTTCAGCAAAATAAAAGTTTGATTATGGAGCTCGATATTGAGATAATATATCACTTTCTGAGTGTCGAAAGTCTTTTCGTGTAGTTATTTGATCCTTTTTATAAATGAGTGGATTTATCATTTTGTGCGCATTTAATCGAATGCATTTAATCAATGACATCCTGAATGTAATAATATGAATATTTTGAGTTGGTTAATAAGTGGATTTATCAGTTGCTGAACTCTGGAAATCATTTTGTTCATATTCAATCGAATGCACTGAATTAATGGCATTGTGCATATAATAATATGAATAATTCATGTCATTGGTTGAATCCGGGAGATCTCTTTTATATTTTTTGCATCGTTCTTCAACATCTTATGGTGTTTCGTCATAATAAAGACCTGTGGCATTCTCATCGAAATTCGGCGCCTCCGTTTCATGTGGAATTTCTTCGCTTTTTATGATAAACTTACATTTGCCGGTCACATAGAATGCACAGAATGGCTCGCCGAGGTAGTAAGGCCAAAAATCATTGTAGTTATAAACTGAGCGCTTCGGTTCATATTTTGTGAAATATCTTGAAAATTCTGGATTCTCAAATATTATGTGTCGGTTTGGATAATGTGACAAACGCTTGTCCAATTCTTTCAGAGCGGTGATGAAGAAGCTTCTGCTGTATGTGATCTCTTTCCAACCAAAATGTCACGAAATGTATTTTTTACCATATAGCTTACAGCGTTCTTCAATGCATCCACCCGCATGACAACTACGTTCTATTGCTTCCATTGACAGTAAATATTCACGGCCTTCTGGTATTGTGAGTGTAAACACTGGTTCTTTCTCTGTTCCATAGAACTTTAGATCACCAAATAAGAGAAATAGCCGTTTGTCATAAACTTTTTCTTCTTCTTGTTTTTCTTCTTCAAAATCATCATAGTATCCACAGTCGTTTTCAAAATCGGATTCATCACCGGTTTCTTCGGAAAATGAATCAGTTTTCCTCTGAGGATTCGAACGTAGAAAATGATTCTTTGTCTCTGGAAGAGTTTACCCCTCCTGCAAGGATGCATGAGATTGAATTAATTCCAAAATCGATATTGTCTTTGTTTAATTTTACTGTGAAATCTCCTTCTTGAAAAATGATTTTATTTTAGCAGTTTTTAAAAAATCAATCAAAAATGAAACAATGACAAAAATCAATATATTGTTGAATATTATTCACATTTACGTCATCAAAATAATGTTGCCATTTTAATTTTTTTCAGCAAAATTAGCAGTTTTTGGATATTCTACGGGCGCGACAGCACACGAAAAATATTGGAAAATTGCTATTATAGTATCATATCATTATTTTCACTTCTAAAACGATTAATTTTGAATTGAAAATAATCGTATTTCGATGTGATTTAGATATGTTGTTGATTAATGGTGAATTCATTCTTTATGGTTATATTATACCACTTCTACCTTTCGCAATTAATAGGGAAAACCTTCAAATTGTTCAATACCTGATTGAGAAAAGAGCCAATGTCAACATCAAAATGGTAGCCATTCATTTTGTTTTATTTTTCGATTTGACACAGATTTAATCAATTTGATTTATGTATCAGTATGATTTGTCATTCATTTTGATAAAAAGTTTAAAGGTTTGTTGTGTTTTTCATCATAACATAACATTTATCAATTTGTTTTGTTTTGCATTATGGCATAAGATTAATCGATTTAATTTGTTTTTCATAATGAAAGGAAGTTTATCAATTCAATTTGTTTGATATATGTGTAAGATTTGGCCAATGAAGCGGCACCTTATTTGACCTTAGTTATTTGATTAATAAAAGTATAATAAACATAATTCTCTATGCATCTATAGTTTAAATTTGTTGACAAATATGAAATCAAAGTGTGTTTTGCCGTGTTGTTGAGGTTTCTGTATCACTTTTCGGATAACTTTGAGGAAATAATTAAAATGAATTAATTTTATGATACCCAGGATTCATATATTATAATTTTATAGATTTTTAATATGAGATTCCATCATCCTTTCAATCTTTGGAGAAAACTCTCAGAAAAAAGTTTCAATGTTAAATTACATTGCAATTATTTTGCACAGTTTAAAACTATAAGCAGCTTTTCTTATGTTTGGTGCAAAATCGTGGTCTTTTTTCTATAATGATGGAAAGCCAGAAGTCATTGTTGAAGATGGTTCACAGGGAGTTGCTCAAAGTGCAAGTTCAAGTTTTTTAATAACTTTCTGCTTATTTGCTGGATTAACCGATCGCGCTGTGAATTTTGGATCAACAGAAAATGCTACTAAACTGCTTATAGAGGTTTCTGCTTTCTCTAGATGCTCATCTTCAAGTGATGGAGGATCTTTATATTTTGGTTCTTTAGGACAGAATTCGCTAAATAGAGTTTGTAGTTATTGTTCTAAAACATCTGGCAGTGGACTTTTCTGTCTGATCATTACAAATATAATAATTCTCACTTTTGATTATTCGATTTCTAATTCCGGAAATAACGAAGATGTTGGAATAAGAAATTTATATCTGGATGGGAGCTTAAATGCCTCGGCCGTAAATATCTCTTTTGCGAGAACTGCAGGAAGATGTATTTACGAGGTTACCATGATGAAAAAAGATTCAAGATTTTATTTTGCAACATTTTGGAATAACTCTTATTCATATGAATCATATTCTATGACATATATGCATGGATGGTGGTACACTACATTCTACATAAGATATTGCAATTATTTAAATAATTATAATGCTTCAACTGGAATTTTGATTGGTGCATATTCTTTGAAGTATTATATTGCCAATTGTAGCTTTATAGGAAATCAGTTTAAGTATAGGTTTGATGTTGAAAATGCAGCTGCTCTTACTGTCGAATATTGCTATATTGAAGATCTACCAAATGATTTGAATTATGGTGATCTAATTATAACAACACTATATCGTCTTATTATTTTAACCTTCTACCTCATTATTCATCATATGACTGCGAAGCAGAGATTCCGATTTCCTTTAATCACCAAAAACCAATAACAAAGAATGCGATATCTATTGATGAAGTTCCTCCACTTCACACCTTCATTATCTATGAGTTATTTATGTCATCAGTTTTTGAAATATAAATCTCATTAAGGGGCGACTAATACGAAAAGTGACAGCCTAAGATAACGATTTTAAAAATCATTATGAATGCAGAGCATTTAAAAATAATCCTTAACGGTAATAATATAGTAAAAATAATTTGGTAATTATTTATTATGATTACAACTTTGTAGAGTGAACATAGTTGAAAATATAATGCAGTTTTTCAATACAATTTTGAATAGTTTACATCTCATATTAGTGGCCTCTTAATGAAACATTTGCAAATTAAGCAACAATAATTAAATATTAATTATAGAAAAATATCTCCTAGAGCATGAAACACATTTCAAGTATGGAATAACGCCTAAAACTTTCACATTCTCTGATGTAATAATTGAAGATGTCAATGATGGTAATCGCATAAATATCAAAGAAAATGACCAAAGATGGCTGCATACAATGATCGGCTTGGTTAATCAACATTATTTTCAACAAATATTAAAGAAAACATTATTTATGGTTGTGTTGATGCTTCAGTCTAAAATATTAATGCCAATGTTAAGAAATTAATCGCGAAATTCGAAAAATATGATGCATCGCTTAAATTATTTGAATTGTGATGTTTTTTACCAATAGCCAAGATCGATGATTAAACGCTTTTGTTAGATACTACAACTGTACTGAGATGGTGATTATAAATCTTTGAAGAGAAAAAGAAGTTTAATGTTAACAGTTTATGAATGTCAAAAATGAAAAGAGATTGATTAGGCAATGCGGACATTGCCGTTCTTAGAGATGTGGCCAATGATGCTGACGTCGTCGTCATCGTCGTGGAAGGAAACAAAGTCGTCTTGCACGTTGTCGCTGTTGATGACATCACCATAAAGTTCGACTTTGTTCAGAGCGATGCATGGAGGCTCACCGGGGCACGGCTCGTTCTGGATGATGCGGACGTACTGGCCAATGTACTCTTTGTCAAGTTTGTACGTCTTCTCGTTGCATCGTCGCATATCGTCGTCACGATCGATCCTGTGAATTTCTGTCCATGTTTTGTTGTCATCTGAGATCTGCAGAGACCAGCTGTAAAGGCAGCAGTATGGGCAGTACGAGTAGTCGTCATCGCAGCAGCATCCTGTGTAACAACATCCGCAGCGAATGAAATAGCTGTTGATTTTCATTCTTTTATTCTTAAGTGAGAAAGAGATCCATGTGTGCACGTCATAGCTTCTCCCACAATTTGAGCACCAGTCGTAACGTTTATCCCATGGATAGACCGCATATTCAGGTTTTGTCATTTGCAAAGAGCCATTTATGTCCTGTTTTGAAGATCCACTCACATCTATCATCACAATTTTGTCGTGGTAATGCTTTGCAAATAGTCCTTCAGCTGTTTTCGCGAAAACAATCGAAAGTTGAATGAATAACATTATGAAAAGTGACAAAATGATTTTTACATTTTTCTCTTTATCTCGTTGTGGATATGAGAAAGGAATCTTTGCACAGCATTATCACGACAAGATAGTGATGATTGACGTGAGCGGATCATCAAAACAGGGCATTAACGGATCAATGCAAATGACGAAACCCGAATATGTTATTTATCCATGGGATAAACGATACGACTGGTGTTCTAATTGCGGGAGAAGCTATGATGTGCATCCTTGGATCTCGTTCTCACTCCAAAATAAGAAGATTAGATTAAATGGATATTTCGTGAGATGTGGCTGCTGCTATGACGAGTGCTGCTGCGATGATAACTACTCGTACTGCCCATACTGCTGCCTTTACAGCTGGTCTCTGCAGATCTCAGATGACAACAAAACATGGACAGAAATTCACAGGATCGATCGTGACGACGATATGCGACGATGCAACGAGAAGACGTACAAACTTGACAAAGAGTACATTGGCCAGTACGTCCGCATCATCCAGAACGAGCCGTGCCCCGGTGAGCCTCCATGCATCGCTCTGAACAAAGTCGAACTTTATGGTGATGTCATCAACAGCGACAACGTGCAAGACGACTTTGTTTCCTTCCACGACGATGACGACGACGTCAGCATCATTGGCCACATCTCTAAGAACGGCAATGTCCGCATTGCCTAATCAATCTCTTTTCATTTTTGACATTCATAAATTGTATTTTTTAGTAAATACACCCAGTTTTACCACAGATTGTTCTAAAGTTCATTTGACAAATTTAAATTTAATTAATTACAACTTGCATTTAATTGTGTGTACAGTATTAAATCAAAGCAAGAAAAAGAAGAGTAGTCGCAAAAAATAAGTTGTACACGGCAATGGTTTCACAAGAAACCCAATATTTCGATATATGTCGGTCACAGCACACTAAAAATTAAGAAATTTCATGTATGATCCGAAGCAGAGTAAAAAATATGAAATCTTAGTAAAAATGATATTTTGTAAACGAGCATGACACTTTTTACTAATTTTGTGTACTTTTGAGATGTTTACAAAAGTAAACTTATCAATTACTTTTTTTTCACATCAATTGATCTCACCAAAATAACATAATCAATAGATTTTAATATTGATGTAGATTCCAAATACGTTGAAATAATGAGTTATCCAAAATTGAAAACAAATTCCTGAAATTGTATCAAATGATCAAATTTTGCATTCGTATCGCTAGATATATCTGAATTCATCTTAAAATCAATGTTTGAACATGAGCTAAAGGATTTGTTTGATTTTGATTTTAATTAAAAAATAAACTCTATATAATATACGCAATAAAAATTTGATCTCAAATTATTATAATAAAGTTTGACTCAAAAAAAGGATTCATCGGCAAATAATTAAACAATAAAAAGACAATGATACATAGATTAGATTTTTGGTGTCTCGGCTGTTTAATGCCGATTTACAAAATGGCTGCGATATTTAAAATAAATTGAAAGTTTTATCAAAATAAGCGATTATTCGAATAGCATATCATGTATACCCTTATTTCAGAACTCACGATGGATTTCGCTTCGAGAAGCTTTTTGAAAGCCAAAAATTTAAAATTCCAAAGCAAACAAATCCTGATATGTAGGGTATAATAAAGAGTCATGAAAAGTGACATGTTTACATGGCAGTTATAAATATGTTTTGACATGTAAAGTCTGCCATTTTAACAAAGGGTGTTCTATTAAGCTTGATAGACACTCTAACAAACTCAATAGACGCTTTAACAAGCTTGATAGATTCTCTAATAAGCTTGCTAGATGCTTTAGCAAGCTTGAAATGATCTATAACAAGCTGGAAAGACTCTCTAATAAGATTTGCAGATGCTATAACAAGTTTAATTGAACTTATAAATAATTAGCAAATGTATAGACCGACAGGTTGGTCCCCTCTCTACTTTATAAATAAACCAATTTTACATGTCAAAATGAAATACATTTGCCATGTAAACGATTTACTTTTTTGTGACTCTTTATTATACCCAACAATATTTGTTTTTTTTTTTTCATATCCATGTTTATGCTAAATTTTCAAGAATTTTGGTGATTTAAAAATATCGACCCTTTATATGAAAGGCGTAGCACTCTCATAATACAGCATTTGTTTTCCATTCTGAGGATGTAAATCATATATTTGAAATATTCGACAAAGTGTACCATTTTAAACTGATGTGCGAAAAATGATACTAACTCAATTTTTTGAGATGTTTACAAATCCAAATGGAGAGTTTTGATTCTTGCACCAAAATTGTGTAAAACGAGTCTTTGATACTTTCAGCTATAAATGGGTATCAATATTCAATACACTACTTCATTACCACTGATATTATTCTGAATATTTTCCATATTGTATTTACATTATACGAAATTCGACTTCAAATCTCAAGCTCTAAGACTTTCCAATGATGCAAATTAAAAATTCGGGCGAACATTTTGAAATTGTAGGTTATTAAAAAATTCTTCATCAAAAAAACGTTAAAATTGCTTGAATGCCATCTCCATATACTTTCTACAGTTTTGTTAATATCTTCTCAAAGAATTGCTGTTCAATTTAAAACTTTCAAAATCTGAATATTGAAATCAACTATTTATTTCATGTTACTGCTTAGGATTCATTTATAGTTTATACAGCTAGAGTGCAAAGGATGAATTATTCATTTTGTTTACTTTTGATGATATTCCAAAAAATACGTAATGATTTGTAGCCTAAAGAGAGCATCCTCACTAATTTTCTACATTACTTATCTCATTAATGATGATTCCAATATCTTAATCTTGATATTTCAAGTAAACATATTAAAAATCCATTGCGAACCCATTGAATTTTCATCAAACCAATGAAAAATCGCTATGAACTTGTAACATGTAACTATTTTACTTTGCCTTAATATGTTCTAGAAGCTCTTAAAACCGTATCGAAAACATTTCTTGAAAGACTTTCTTCATATGATGAATTGAATTTGAGTATTGATCACTTGTATCCCAGGAGAATAGAATTTTAGTAGTAGCACTCTTCCCAGAATATTCACTATATGATTGATATGTAATTTGACTTCATACCTACCGAAGTCTTATTGTTTTACATATCATTTGTTGCTATTATTGTTTTTGTTTTGTTTTACAAAAGAATTATTGTTTAATGGCCTAGTTTAGAGGATATCAGATCTGATATTCTCTGAATTTTAGATATTTTTCATTCTTTCATGTACAGAGATATGGACCATAGTTTTATGTTGGTCGCCAACCTTGTTCGCGATTTTTCCTTCCAACACACGAGCCTAAAAATTCAAATGTGCGAAAAATGATACTGGATGACCAAATAATTTCTAAACATCTCACTTAATTTTTCAATGAGTTCTCTCAATTTCCGATAGTATCATTTTTCGCACATCAGTTTAAAAAAGTAGCTTTTTGTAAACTTTTCAAAATGTGTTACTTTTGTCAAGAATTTATTTACATGACGAAGAAAGTCTGGTACGCGCCGAATCGTATGGAGGCCTACGATCAGAAAGAAATCGACGCTGTCGTCACCGCTTTGAACAATGGCTGGCTTTCTCCAGGTCCAAGGACTGAAGAGTTCGAAAACAAACTCAGCCAAATTTTCGGAAAGAAATACGGTCTTTTCGTTAACAGTGGATCATCCGCAAATATGCTCGCTGTTATTTGTGCTGGAGTAGGTCCTGGCATTGAAGTTATTACGCCTGCGTGCACATTTTCAACAACTGTTGCTCCTTTAGTTCAAAACGGCGCTACAGTTAAGTTCTGCGATGTTGCCCCACAGTGCTACGTTCCAACTGTCCAGCAGATCATGGCCGAAGTCACAGCGAACACAAAAGTTATTATGATACCGAACCTCCTCGGTAACAAGATCGATTGGGCTGTTTTAAAGGCTGAGCTCGTCAAGAAGGGCCGCAATGATATAATCCTCATCGAGGACTCCTGCGACACAATTACACATACACCTGAAACTGATATCGCTACATGCTCCTTCTATTCTTCACATATCATCACAGCCGGTGGCACTGGTGGTATTGTCATGTTCAATGATAAGGAACAGTACAACAGAGCCCTCCGTATTCGTGATTGGGGCCGCGCTGGCAACAACGACGAATCCGTCGCCGAGAGATTCAACCATGGCCTCCTTGGTGACGTCCAGTATGACTGGAAGTTCCTTTATGTCGAATTTGGATATAACTTCAAGGCTTGCGAGATGAACGCCGCTTTCGGTTTAGCACAGCTCGAAAAGCTCCCAAGATTCGAGAAGATCCGCCACGACCTTTTCAACAGATATATGCACAATCTTCAGAAAGACGAGTACGCTTCCAAGTACTACAAGTTCCCAATCGTCAAACCAGAAATCCTCCTTCTAGCCCTCCCACTCGAGTGCCCACACAGAATGGAGCTTCTCACATACCTCGAGAACAACCAAATCCAGACAAGAGTTACAATGGCTGGCAACATTCTCCGCCACCCAGCCTACATAAATCAGTTCCCAGAGGAGGCCAAGAAGTCATTCCCAGAGGCCGACACCGTTATGAAGAATGGTTTCCTCATTGGCTGCCATCACGGATTGACAGAGGCTGATGTCGACCGTGTTTGCAAGGTCTTGAGTGACTTCGCTAAGGAACACCTCGGAAAGTAACAAAATATATATTGTTATGAATATGAATTCAATGAATAAATAAAATACAAAAACAAAACACATTTCTCCGGAATTTAAAATACATGCGTTTAAACAAAATATATACTAACAAACAAAAAATTAATCATTTTTTCGATCTTCATACATCTTGTGAACTAACACATTTGAAGTAACATATCCGAAGCACCCGTGAATTATCGCAACAGTGATACCTATAAAAATGCTGATTGTCCATATTTCGAAATATTGGCAAACAGAACTTCCTTCAATGACCGGTTTGAACATTCTATTGCAATATCTGATCATGTAGAGACCAGATGAAGCTGGTGCTATGAATGCAAACCATTGCCAATTGTAATTTTGGAAAACTAAAAGGAAATAAACACCAGATGCTGTGAGAGATGCACTGCACATAAGCAACATAATTGTTTTAATGAACAAAAATCCCCAATATGAGACTTTTGTCATGTTAATTATTGATTCAACTATAAAAGTAATTTCCTGATATGTCACGAATGAAAGAAGGAAACATATTATTAGAATAAGAGGAATGTAAACTAATTTTCCAAGTATTGGGATTTTTGAAGGATATATTGCTGGTTCTGGTGTGTTGAAGAATTTTGGTATTGGATATTTTTCATATGCCTTTATACCTATTACACCTGATCCAATTGATGTCGTTATTATTAATATTAAGAGCTCAACGATCGAAATTATTGACAATATGCGTGTTGAATCAAATATAACTGATAAAACATTTAGCACATAGGCTGCTATTAACATTGACAGAGGAAGAACGAACGGAGCAATTGAAGCCAATAATTTTCTATGAACTGCATAAATTGATGTGAAATGCAGTGTAAAGTATGTTGAAATTGATCCTGACAACAATATCAATATAAATGATGTCCATAATTGATATGATGTCCATAAACAATTAAAAAATATGAAATTAATGATGATTTGGAATAAAATGACGAAAATCAGCTGTGCTCCAGCTCCAATAGTTGGGTACAACAAAATTGGAAATGATGGAGTCCTAAACACATCAGAAGCTAAATCTCGAAAAGATTCGAAGTTAAAACTATAAATTTCAATCATAGGAACATCTTTCATTTCAAGGGGTGCTTCTTTGATGTAGAAAACGTAAATGTTCCTTAAGAAAAACATAAATGTCGCTAAAATTAATCCAAGCATGAATAATTTTTTTCTATGAATTTTGTTCATGACATTCAAAAAGTATGGTCCGTGTAAAATATTGTTCGGAAGTGTTTTATTGACTTCTGTCCATTCTGATGAAAAATAATAAGAAATCGATTGAGAAGAATTGATATCAACTGGTTCTAATGGCGTGACACTGAACCCTTGTAGTACTTTGTTGTAATGAACAAATGTAAAATGGTAATGACTGAACAATTTATGTCCATTTGAAGATGCTGAACCAAACTGAGTGAAACGATATAATTTTTCGATATTAAACTTGATCCAATATCTATTTGTTATAGTTTTGTTAAGTTTATTTCGAATTTCATCGTTTATTTCCATTTTGCAATTTAAATATTTTGATGTATTTCGATAATATTGGAAATTTGTCGATATTTCTCTTATGTTTTCGCCGTAGATTCGCTGAATTATCGATGATTTATCAGGTTTTGATGAATTTATAAAACAAAATGGCAATTTTGCATAGTTAAGCGAGCCAAAAGGAGTGTCTTTAGCACCTACTTTAGCTATATAAACCTCTACCGGTGCACTTTCTTTGGGTGTTTGATTCAAAAATAATAGTAAAATATTGATTAAAAACATTCAACAAAAATGAACAACAAAAAAAAATTTAATCAGAGTAATCGTCATACCATTCGACAGGTTCATATGTAACTACAGCATTAATTTTTTCAACAGGAGCCCCATAACACTTAAGGATTCTTTTATACATATTGGTGCTATCAGCGAACAATCTTGGATTGAAGGTATCCCATGATTCGACTTTTGAACATAATTTTTTAAAAGCATTGTAAAACCTGACTTTGTAAGCGAGTTCATAGAAATTTTCATTGTCTGGGTATTCGAGTTTGTTCCTTGTTTCATTGTCCATGTCCGGGATTCCCATTGAATATGGATTTCGATAATACATCTTCAAATCAATGTTATACTGCATTAATATCTCAAAGCATTTGCGCGCTTTGTTAAAAACAGCAGCAAATAGCATAGATGGAGTTGGTTTGACCCTTTTTAATATCTTTCTTAAAATGATGTATTGATCGTATTCAATCACTGTTTCGATGCAATTTTTTTGTGTATAAAGACTTCCTTCCATTATGTAATACAACAGAAACTGAATGGAATCACTGGTGCAGGCATCTCTTATATGAGCAGTTAATTTAGGAATATTTTCATGCTCCAACATTAAATTGATGTTGTCGCTTTTCACAATGCTTTCATTATATAATTTGAGATCATAACCAACTAATTCCATCTCCCATTGAGCGATGTCAATGTGGTGATATATAATTGCCTCATCGACGCCATTGGGTGGTATATATTTTAAGCATCTTGCTATCTCCAAACATCCACCGCGTAAATCTTTTCCAACGAGTTTATTAGCAATATCAGGATAATGCAATAAAATATGCCTGAATATGTTTGTTGCTTTAGAGAATGATATGCAGTTCATGAGAGTGCCTAATTCGTCTGGGCAACAATAATGCTCAAAAGATATTGTTAGAAGTGTTGGCAAATCATGATTCACAGTGTATTTCATGAACGCTTCAAGATCATCATGCAAAACAATGGAACGAATAGAGCCAGGCAAGTCGCCATACTCCACGACGTGATAAACAAGGTTTCTGTCGTTGAGGATTTCTAATATTTTCTTGCTATTTGATAGAAATCCAGAAGTCATCTTTTGAATTTGCTTTTTATAAAATTCCGCTGTGGAACTGCACTGAAAGAAAATGCCTAAGTACAAAGTCATGGCCTCGTCCATGTAAAACTTGGTCTTGTCAAGCATGTAATCAGTTATAGCAATTCTTAATAAATCAATTGAAACTAATTCTTTGCGTAAACAGAAATGGAGGAAAAAGTAATCATTATTCAATCTCTGAAGTAATGTCTGTTCTATTATTTTAGCATATTCAGGTTTGTGTTTGGCAACATTTGATAAAATTTCGGCAAGATGGATAGCAATGTTAAAACGCCTTTTTGATATCGTCTGCATAGAAATGATTATGTATGTGAGATGTTTTGGTCTTTTTTCGAGATAATCAATTAACATCTTCGAATTTTCTTCGACATTCGACTCGTTTACATCGTAGAGGTACTCTACCATCGTTCCAAATGCCTTTAGTTTGGTTAATTTCCGCATAGGAATAAAAGAATGACTCATGAAAAAATGAAAATATCCAAAATTTCTTCCAAACGTAAAATAAAAATCGATTTTGGTAAATGAAATCACTAAATAAAATAAACTTTACATCAATCAAAAGTCCGGGTTAAGAGTTGCTGCGAATTGTCCAAGGGCAGTGACGACAGTGTCTAATTGGAGGATCTTCATTCTCATCACTTTGTCGAGGACTTCAGAAAAGTTCGGGAATCTCCACTTTGTCCTTCCGATAACTCTAATATCGGTTGGCTCCGTGTGGATCTCTCCGCTCATTGCTAGAGCATTGGCGACCTTGGAAACTTTGCTGAATGATATGAGAGCAACAGAGCAGAGTCTCCTGAAGTGATGAGGAAGTTCTTCGTCCATAGAGTTCGTTGCAACAGTCATGACAACGAATGGCTTCGGGCAATGGTTATGCCTAACTGCCCAAATAGTCAACAACTGAAGTGCTGCTGCTGCGAGGAACTCGTTGTGGCTGCGAGCATCGTTGTTGACCATCGTCAAAACTTCCGGTGTAACATTCTCTGGGTTGGCATGGCTCAAGATGTAATATCTCAAGAATGTGTATCCATCCTGAGACAGTTCGACGCCATCTTCATTGACGAAACTTGGTGGGCGTGTTAGCTGCTGGCAAACACTTGCAACAAGTGTCTTCTCGATATCGAGGAATGATTGCTTTGGTTGTGCAGCGAGCCACTCAACATGCTCGAGTTTTTCTGGTGCCTCTGAGTGAGCAAAGAATCGGAGTATAACTGGCTTGAACCAGAACGCTGGATAAAGAAGTGCTGATGACTTAACATCGTAATGAGTAACTGGATTCTTTGTGAGGAACCAGTCCGCGAACTCTTCTTCTGGAATGTTCTGCTGCATCTCCGCAGAGCTGAGCATCATGCCGATGGCGCAGTGGGCGGTGAGCTCGCGAAGTGAAGGGCGAATTTCAGGAATTAAATTTTGCATCAATGTGTTATTTGAGCAGAAAATACGCAAAAGGAGTTCACCAGCGCGTCTGCTCTTATGTATTGATGTCGTTTCACGAAGAATTACAATAGAATGTGGAGGATTCGAAATATATTCTGCAAAACGGTTTGGATCGTGAAGGAATAACATCAGAAGAACGTCTAAAGCTTTGGTCTTAGGATACTTGCAAAATGGAAACAGAATTTTAAGTACATTTGGCTGATCGAATAAAAAGCTGACATTCTGCTGGTGATAAAGCAATGCTTGATTTATAAGTTCGATAATTGGTGTGTAGAGTACTGATGTCGTCCTCTGATCCGCCAAAGAAGTCAGCATCGTTGGTAATAAGTTAATTAAAATATATTCTGGAAGTTCTTTGACGTATTGAAGAAGCTCTGCGTACGACTCTGCGAGGTTCTCGTTGGGATTCTTTGTGATGAAACCAAGTAATTCATTAACGCGAAATTGGATCTTCTCAGAATCCATTTTTTTATTTTTATTTCGAAATTTACAAAAAATAAACTTGAGAAAAGTGACTTAAATTATTTTTGTCATCTTTTCTTTCTTTAAATTGCTTGACGAAAGATTCGCACAGAAACTAGTTGTCGTCTCCTGATGATTCTTCTTAGATTACAATGGTTATTTTCTCTTTATATATTGATATTAGTCAATTCATAATACTTTTAGGTTTAACTTATATTCATTGCGTAATGCTTGTACACTGAGTTTTTTTATATTCTTTTCGCTTAATATTTTTGAATTGTTAATGAATTGTTCCTATTCAAAAATGCATCTAATTCACAATTATATGCAAGTAGTACTTTATGATTTATAAAGGACATAGTTGTAATTCAACAAAAATTGAATTTCAGACATTTTCTTCCAAGCATGAAGAGATTCGTAACAGAACTGCCTACAACATGGGCTTCATGTACGCTGAATTACATGCATTAATCACATAATATTAATTGAAAAATTAATTAACCCCACCTGTAACTTATTGTTCGTGCACACAGAATAACCTACACCTAGATATGCTACATCCTGAAGTGTGAGGTCATATTAAAAAAATGTTTATGAATGGAATCACAATGGTTGGAGGAACAACTCAGTTTCCACAGACCCATGTGCTGTCTCTATTACTGCAATGATGTGCATTTTGCATAAAGAAAGTTATTGCATTTGTTGACATCTACTCTCAATGAATCATCCAAAGTCAAGAGAGGTACAACATTAATTCGCCCCAGCCTTTAATGTTTACGCATAAACTTTACTCCAATTTGTGTAAAAAAATGTTGCTATAATTGGATATCATCCGATTTCTCCTTTTCTCCTTGTTTTCCGGTAATAATGACGATGTGCATTCTCGTGAAAACGATCACGAGGCCAGATGTAAATGTTTTCGAAATTTCAAATTCTCATTTTTTAAGGCAACCATTATCCTTCAAGTCATCTTTTTGATGATAATGCACAGATATAAAAAAGCCAAAATGACAAATTTGACAATAAAAAGCGTCATTGATCCTCATGTCAAAAATTTTTCTGGGTTTTTGGTTTATATTTGATTTGACTGAGTTTGATTAAGTTCCAAAAAATGACAAAATACGAGAGACAAAAAAGTCATTAAAATTGTAAACCGTCAAGAGTTACTCTCAAAAATTGACTGACTGACATTTGGCAGAAACATCAATAATATATAAAAATGGAATCCGCTGATTCGAAGAACGTAAAATCGCGCCAGAAGCCGGTCCGCAAGGCCAGATTTATATACGCGCCGTGGCAGTACATGCCGAATATGATGTTGCCCGAACGCCCAATTATGATTCAGGAACAGCCGGTGTTGCTCAAACCACAAAATAAACCAAAAGTTGTTGATACAGCGAATATGAAGCACAGTATCTCAGAGCCAAACTTAATGCTGAACTTCGATTTGCCTAAAATTGAAAAAGTCGATAATATACAAAGGACGAATCCACCCGGAAACTTCGACATCATATCACGTGGTAATTTACCATCGATTTCTTTCGTTCACGGCAACGTAATCGTAGAACCGGCGCCAGCTCACTCTGATATTGCTGCATTTAACTAATAGAGTTAGTTATATATATGGCTTGCATCCAAGCCCCTACATGTGTATTCTTAAATCTTTATGTATACAGAATTTCAATAAATTTCTTTGTTTTAATTTCGTTATATGAAATCTACCTGGAATGTGATATGAGATACGAGTTATCTAGCGGAGTCCGATGGAAAATTGTGGTTTTTCTGATAAAATAAAAATTAAACAATACATTTTAATAACACAGTTATCTAGAATTTGGCGAAGTGCCTATCGAGCACTTCAATAGGCAGTGCAAGTACCGGGTCAATCTTTGGGAGATCGCAGCATCCAAACAGAGATAGACCAGCGCAGCCGAAAAATGTGTGATATGGATCTGCATGGTTGCCAGGACGATCGGCTATGCCACCTGTTTCTTGGTCTTGGGCAGATAATATAAAATCACGAAGTCTATCAACTTCAACACATTGATATTCATTCATTATGGCAATAGATGCGCCAACCCACCACGAGTAGCACACATCTGAGTCTTTCTCTGGTCTGCCGTTAAATCCTCCGTCAAGAGTCTGTCGTTCTGATAAAAATAGCCGAAGTTTAATATTATCGGCTTTTTCAAGCGCATTGGCTATCTTTAATGCTGCCAATGCTGTGAATGTCTGTCCGCAATGCGATTCGCAGTGTGGAAAAGATCCAAATCCTCCATCCCAATTCTGACACTTTAATAACCATTCAACGGCAAGATCCACATTGATGGCATTGAGTCTGTTCAATAGCTTGAGGATTGTGAATGCGCAGAATGTGAATTTTGTGTCAACTTCTCCGTCCCATTGACCATTTGAGAAAGATCCGTCTTCATTCTGTAATTTCGCGACCCATTTAACTATTGGCTCTGGATCTATCAAATCGAAGCGGTTATATAGTATTAATGTTTGAATAACTGATAACGTGTTATGAATATTTGATCCTAATCCGATATTACCGGCAAAAACTCCATCTGCTGTCTTGCATTTCAAGAGAAAATCTATTGCTTCTTCTTTATCTAGTTTATCTAATGTTCCCATTAAATATAATGCGCTAGAAGCCCAATAATAGTTGTTTGAACGCATTGACACTGTCATCCAGTACGCCAATGACTCTCTATCTTTGATCAGATTCAATATAAATTTAGTATTCTTTTCCCTCTCTAAAACAGACATTGAAAAAAAAAATAATATTTTTTCACCCTTTGGAGCCTTCAATTTTGAAGATATGTAAATCAGAGTTGAATCCTTATATTATATGTCTTGACATGTATCTATGGTACTATGTATCCATTCTATGGCTCCATCATTGCATGCCAGAAATGTTGATTTTCCTTTTATAAAAATGATTTCGTCGATGCATTTCATAAACATATAACTTAGTTTCAAAATAGTATACACTCTTTCTAGTATCATACATCAATACATTGATACCACTTAATTTTGTGAGTCATAAGCATTATGAGATTAATCCGATATTCTTATGTCTAAAAATGTGTTTTTTCCATAACTTGTTCAAAATCTGGACCTTTAATATTTGATTTGAAATAAGTCCTTCTAAAGGCATATTCAACGAGTCTAAGAATAACTTTACATTGGCACTAATAGATATGGTTATAATTACCAATTGTAGATAAGTATTTGCAAAAAATTGTAATTACTTTTAATATTTATTGTATAAATCAAAAACTTTCTCACAAATAGATATGCTATAATGGTATATCATAAATGTAGAGAGATTTTGGTTCAACTAAGAAATATATTTTTGCAATATTATAATTTTATTAAGACTTATAAAATAAGTACCAATTGAAAGCTTGTGACTAGCACATAATAATCTATAGTATGTTTGATGTTGATGGAAATATACTAAGATTTTATAAGCACAAAGTATGAAAAATATCTCTGACATGCGGTGGCTATGGCGTGGAAAGGCAAAATATTGATCTCCGAGTTTCCGAAATTCACGTTCAATAAATCAAATGAAGAAAAAATGACAAGCAAATATTTTTGGCCAAAACCCAATTTTTCGTATTACACAGCCTAAGGAAGCCCCAGAAAAGCGAAAAATGATATGATTTGGAAGTTGTCAAAAATGAGCGGTTTTGGCCACTTTATAATGTCTGCTGATAAGGTTGCTGAGACCAAAACATACATTGAAACATCAAAGGTCCGCGAAGTCCTCCAGGAGGGCCTCAACATGGCACTCGAAAAGAAGCCAGAAGACTTAGCTGGCTTCCTTTCGAAATTACTCGAACATCGCGCTCTTCCACCAACAATCCACCACCTCGTTGGCCGTGAAGTCCTCGACTCCCGCGGCAATCCAACAGTCGAAGTTGATGTCTACGCAAACTTCTGCGGCAGAGTTATCCTCGCCGGCCGCTCCTCAGCCCCATCCGGCGCTTCCACAGGCTCCAACGAGGCTGTCGAGCTCCGTGACAAGGATCCAAAGCGTTACAATGGCAAGGGCACATTAAAGGCCGCAAAGAATGTCACCGAAATCATCTCACCAGCACTCAAGGATCTCCCATTAGTCGACCTTCTTGACCTCGATATGAGAATCCGCAAGCTCGATGGCACAGAACTCAAGACAAACCTTGGTGGCAACGCTCTCACAGCTACGTCCTTCGCTCTCGCTGAGTCCGCTGCTAAGCTCTTCGAGGAGCCACTCTTCCTCTACTTCGCTCGCCAGTTCCACAAGGAGATGCCAGAGAAGTTCCACCTTCCGCAGCCATTCTTTAACATCCTCAACGGTGGCAAGCACGCTGGTGGCAACCTCAAGCTCCAGGAGTTCATGGTCGCCCCATCCACAGACTACCCATTCCCAGACCAGCTCCGTATGGTCGCTGAGGTTTACCAGAAGCTCGGTGCTAAGCTCGCTAAGGAGTACGGCGTTTCCGCTAAGAACCTCGGTGATGAGGGTGGCTACGCTCCACTCCTCAACTCCCCAGAGGAAACACTCACAATCATCGAAGCCGCTATCAAGGATGCCGGCTACACACCAGGCAAAGACATCTTCATCGGCCTCGATGCTGCCTCCTCCGAGTTCTACGATGGGGAGAAGAAGCTCTACGAAGTCGAAGTCGGCGTCTTCAAGACAGGCCTCGAGATGATCGAGTACTGGAAGAACCTCGTCGAGAAGCATCCAGCTATCATCTCCATCGAGGATGGCCTCCACGAGAAGGACTACGAGCACTGGAAGCTCCTTAACCAGGCTCTCGGTGAGAAGATCCAGCTCGTTGGTGATGACCTTTACACAACAAACCCGAAGACAATCGCAAAGGGCTTAGAAGGCAAGTGGTGCAACGCCCTCCTCCTCAAGGTCAACCAGATCGGTACAATTTCAGAAGCTATGAAGTCTGCCTCCCTCATTCTCGAGGCTGACCAGAACGTCATGGTTTCCCACCGCTCCGGTGAAACATGCAACTCCGTCATTGCTGATCTCGCTGTTGCCATCGGCGCTCAGTCCATCAAGACTGGCTCAACAGCTCGCGGAGAACGCATCCAGAAGTACACACGCCTCCTTCAGATCTACGAGTACCTTAAGGAACACGATATGCTCGAATAAATACAATAATTATTATTACTTTAATAAAATTCTAATAGTTTTTATAAACAAATTTTTGTCATCGAAATGTATTTGATAATGAACTGCTTCATTTTCATTTTGATATATTATTGAAATCGAAATTTGTTAATGAAATTCAATTTCATTTGGATGACAGAGTTATATTTCTCTATTTTATTAATTTTTCAGTTCGAGATCTGGATTTTGTTAAATAAACTGTTAATTTCCGAGCGATTTTTCATATTTCAAGTGAGAAAGGCGATTTGCGATAGCTGCTTGTGTTTGCAAATAAATGTATTCGTCTGAAAACTTGAATTGAGGATTTGAAAGATATTTTTGATTAAATTCCGGATTTAAATCGCCCAATTTTGAGCATAAAGACTTGAATTCTTCTTGACTCGATTCTACAACGCTTTTTCTATATGTGTATCCTCTCCACACTCTCTGAATGATCTTTGCTGCCGTTGTTTCATCCATTTGAAAAAATAAAATTAAACGTTCACTAAAACAAATTAGTCATCTGAGAACTCTTTTTGAAATAAATTCTGCACTGGCAAAGTGATGTATCGCAAGCAATCGCGATTTCATTTTTTGAATTGTGTATCTGAAAATCGAGATTGGTTATGAATATTTTTTAGGTTGCCTCAGATCTTAAAATGCAGCATATAGCATAAATTCAAAGAGCCAGCCTCCAAAAAATCGAAAAATGAATAATTTTTTTCATACACCGACAAAAGCCTCACTCCCTGCGACAAAGTTACTAGGAGAGCTACGTAGATGCATGCCGCATGAGTTCAATTGGTATCTCTCTGGCAATCCGAACAAACTTCCAAATTTGAGCACTTGAAAACAGAATCATCATAAACTGTTGTATACATCGTATGTGACAAATGTAAATCATTGTGTAAAATGAGTTTAAGGACTTTATGATTTCAATAAAAAGTTGATTGAGCAAAATTGAAAGATAGATGTATCTAACTGAAGCAACATATAGCTTACGTTCATATCTGATATTTGGTATGTGTATGTTGTAATTTTTCAATTTTCAAAATTTCACATGAAAACTTTAATTATCGTATCATATATTTATTTTCTCTTCGAAAATGATAAGTTTTGAATTGAAAATTCTCAATTTAGACTCAAGAATTATCACATGCCAATGAAGATAATTTTGATGTTAATTCTAAATTTGTATAAAAATGAGTTTTTGATCGACACACTTTTGAAAACAAAATGATAATAAGCGACATATTTTGAGTTGAAAGAAACGTGAGTTTTAACGTGGTCTCTAAATTGAATGCACAAAGAAACTCATTACATAAGAATATGGACCGATATGTAACACCTGAGTTATAGATACTTTTTACGAAATAATCAGTTTCAGTGTGCTTTCAATTTTGCCGAGTAAACTTTTTCATTCAAATTTTTTAAAAGTTAACAGCTTTCAATTTTTTGCTTCATTTCTCATCTGTTTAATGCTCTCTCTGTTAGTCCTCTCTCGCTTAGGACTAGCATCAACCAGTCGCAACTTTTATGATGGAGAATCTAGCTCTCGAACAATCATAATGAATAGATACAAAGACGTTGGCTTAAACTGCGATGACTTTATTTATGAAAGTGAGGAAATACAGACCATTCCAAAAGATAAATCATATTGTACATCTAGAGAAGCGATATTTGCCTCAAAAGGTAAATGTAACAACAGTTAAAGTGAATGGATATATTATCGAAAAAGATGTCGAGGCAACATCCGATCTTTTCATATTCGAGAATCCTTTGATAATCAATCCCGAAAATACAATGCTTACATGTGTAGATGAAGTTGATTGCAAAGTCCAATTAATTGACCTTGCTATTTATGGTGGTGATCCAAATACATTTTATACTCTCCTTGCTCTCACTAAAACAACAGGCCAGCTCGATGCTAAACTTGACACACAGTATTCACTGGTTATGCTCCAATTTTTTGCCCAAACTGAAGTCGATTATCTGGTCTCGAAAAATGGTCAATTAACGAATAGAGGTCATGAAAAAGCAGATTCGGTATCAGTCTCCCTTTTTTCTGGTCAAACCGAGGCAAATATCAATATTATTTTCAATCCACCAATACAAGAAGGAAGAGAACAGCCGACGTCAAGCAAAAGGAATGTTAAAGTTGATGCCACTTGGTTTTTCCCAGAAATCATTGGAAGCGTTCCAAAGGGAGGATTTGCTTACCTGAAAGAAGATTTTGCGAATGAATTGGCTATTCCGGGCTCTGTCACACAAAGCAATAGTAGAATGAGGCCTGGAAGACAAATGAAAATAGGGCTGCCTGACTTCAGTCAAACAATAGAAATGATTTATAATAAAACGCAACTCAATGCGATAAGGTGTTAATTCATAAGGAAAAAATCCAAACGATTCCAAAGGGTAAATCATATTGCATTAATACAAATACTATAATGGGCACAAAGCAAAAAATCAAAGTAAGAGCTGCTGAAGTGACAACTGTTAATAAATAGAAAAATATAGCGAACCACTGACATTCATGAACCCAGTATTGATCAACACAGATATAGCGCAATTGACATGCGTGGATGAAACTGACTGCAAAGTTCAACTTATCTGGCCTATGGTGTTTGATCCTAGCTTTTATAATCCATCATATAATATTGTTGTCTTATCGAAAGACAGTGGTCAAGTTAATATGAAGCTCTATTCTAATCATAAATATGCCACTGTAAAAATAAGGAACTCAAACCCCTTCATTGTCACTTCTAATATGGATGGTGATGAAAGTACATTCGACAGCACAACATATTTCTTTTATACTGTGGAACTTCACGATGAAAACGAAGAAATTCAATATAGCTTCTCTATCGCCATAGATACAGATACATCTACTTCAAAGAAAGCAGCGGCAGATGATGAATGGTTATTCCCATCGCTTATTGGAAAAATACCCACATCTGGCTATTCCTACAATGTAAAGGACCTCGAGAAAGAATACAATAAGCCGGAGACTGTCATCCAAGAAAACAATGATATAGACGCAGGTGAAAAGGAAGCTCCTGAAGTGGAAGAAACTCCTGGACCTCAAGCTGGAGATACCGACCAAAAAGGAAATGAAGGCAAATCTAATTCATTACCTATTGGTGCAATCGCAGGAATCGTTATTGCCATTATTAATGTCATTGCCATCATCTGTGTCGCCGTTTTATTTGTTGTTTGCAAGAAATCTGAAAAGGCTTCTTCCTCAAGCAAAGGAAAGAAGAAGGATAACAGCGGCAGTGGAAGAGGTGTCAACGTTTAAACGATTTAAAAATCTCATTTGAATATTTTGGTTCATGCATAAGATACATTGTATATAGAATGATGTCACAATAAGTCTTTAAGCTTCATCATGAAGTTCCTTTAAAATAACATTAAAGGATAGTTTATAAATCATTATATTTCGTGTTTAGATAGACGTTATAACCAACTAAATAGTCATGAATACATAGATTATTGTGAAGAAATTGATTGTAATGAAGAAGAACTTATTGATTGTTGCAATGCATTTAATGAAAAGAATTTGAATAAAGCAAAACACAACAAAATTAACATTGTGAATCAATTGTATCTAAACTAGGCAAAATGCCACAATGCAGAGTATACGAATTTAGTTAGACAAAATAAAAATTAAAATTTTATATAATAATCTCGTGAGATCAAAAAAAAACTATATTATATCAAATTAAAAAACAGAAAATTACTTAGTTGATGTTGTCTCTCTTCTAGGTGACACGAAAGGCTTTCCTGTTCCGTTCATGGAGTAGTAAAGCTCGTTGTCTGTTCCATATACGAAAGCAGGCTTTCCAGGCATCTGTGTGACGTGAGAAACAGGAGCAGCGCCGAGGATTGCTGCTGTCTCTGAGTCCTGGATAGAACCAGTTGTTGTCCTGTATCCCATGCCGCAGCTGAGGCACTTCGTGCACTTTCTTGCAGCTGCTGCTTCATCGAACTCTTGTGTCATGTTCTTGATGAGTGTCTCTAAGCGTTTGATGTCGTCGACTGAAGCAAACTTTCCGTCGTTGCCCTCCTTTGCCTGCACCATCTGCACGACGTTGCCGAGGCTGGATTTGAACTTCTCGAACAAGCGCTCAACGAGGGCTCTGTCTGGTCTATCATTGAGATCTCTTGTCAGCTTCTTCATCTCTTCGTTCATGTTGTTCGCGTTGTCAGTCAACTGCTGCTCGAGCTGTGAAAGGCGCTGCCTGAGCTGTGAAAGAGCTTCGCTCTGGTCTGGAGAAGCGAGGTCAGGAAGAGGCTGAAGGTTTGACTGTCGTGGAGAGGACTTCGAGGACGATGATGGTGGACGTGGAGCGAAGTCTTCGCCATTGTTAGAAAGATTCTGGTTCGACTGCCCAGAGCCGCCAAAGTTCTGGTTTCCGTTCTGGTTCGAGCCAGAGATGTCCTGGTTTCCGTTTTGGTTGGATCCTGAATTCTGATTTGATGCAGCGAGGTTTTGATTTGCACTACTGAGATTCTGGTTTCCTGTCTGGAGGTTATTGTTGGAAGCCTGCTGATTCTGGTTAGATCCTGAAAGGTTTGATGCGTTAGAATTAGATGCGTTGAGATTTTGATTGTTTGCGAGTCCACTTCCATCCTGGCTCTGTATATTCCCATTGAAGTCACGAGAAGCGACTGTAGAACCTGATGCTGGAGCTGCGTTTTGAATTGTTGCACTATGGCCTGCAATATTGGATGTGATGTGACTAGCGCTGGCACCAGAACCTGCTCCAGCACCAGAGAGTGCAGCAAGATTGATATTCTTGAGTTTATCTTGCAAATCACGAAGTTGCTTTTCGAGATTTGACAATGAGCCCTCTGCAGCGTTGAGCCTCCTTCCGAGCAATCCAACTGTGTTGGCCAAATTGCTATCTGATGGAGCAGCGACTGCAGCAGCTGGAGCACTTGTTGTAGCAGTAGCTGTTGGTGCTGCAGACTTAGACTCCTCTGAAGAAGATGCAGATGCTGTGGCAGCAACTGGGATGTTGAATTGAGTGTTCTCTAGCGCACGGATGCGATCAGAGTTATCTTTAATTTTGTCTTCGTTATTGTTAATCATTTGCTTCAACTCGTTCAACATGCTTGGATCGAAGTTGTTTGTAGAAGAGTTGCTTGGAGCAGCGTTTGTCGTAGAAACTTGATTATCGTTATTTGATTTAGGTGAAGCAGCACGGGCATCATTGTTGGTAACTTGAGACTGGTTTGAGGAACTTGCTGGGATTTCTGGTATTTTACGATTTTCTAATTCTGTGATACGTTTTTCGTGATCTTGAACTGAATCATCTAATTTTTCAACTTTTCCTCCGATTTTTTCCAATTCTGTATTGATTTTATCTTCCAAGTCCTTGAGATCTTGGCCTAATTTCGATAACTGAGCTTCAGCACCGTCAATGCGGTCATTTGCATCCTTTAACGATGCCTCTGTACGCTGGTTAGTATCGTCTATTTGCTTTTGAAGGTCAGAAGCCTTATCATTGATAAGTTTTTGTAAGTCATCAATCTTTGCATCAGCATCAGCCTTGTTATTGTCGACTGTTTCACGTAATGACTCGAGTTCTACTTTGTCGGTTTTTGAAGGAAGTGTTTCTAAGATAGAATTGATGCTTTTCTCGTGTTTGCCGATTAAGTCTAATATATCCTCCAGCACATGCTGCAGGGGAGTGATAGACAATGACATTGGGATGAGTCCGCCCGCTTGAATTCTCGTGCGAATATCTTCTTCAGCCATTTTTGATTATAAAATTAGTATTCCCTAAAAAGTGCTAATCTCGTTTGTAAAGCCTAAAAACTGACATATTTACATATTTTGGAAAGGTGACATTTGCATTTTTATCTGAAAAGTGCATAACCTTAATTCTCGGGAAAGGGAAAAGTGACAATTACTAAAAGTGCCACAAGAATTTTTCTCCAAGATATCGTCTTGAAATGTGACATTTTTTGAAAAGTGATAGCTTCAATTTTTCATAGAATTTGGATTAAGCAAATGAAAATATATCTTAATCCAAAAATTGACAATTTGCGGTTTTGTCGGAGGTTTTGACACACAAGAATATGTCGAAGGCCTCTTTGATTGTTCTCGGCATTAAGCGTGCCATGGATAAGGGAAAGGCAGCGTACTCGGACAAGATCTCGAGATTCAACACCTTTTACACATCAACAATCCTCGAAACGACAACATTCCCGATGAGCAATGCAAACGACTTCCTTGATTACCAAATTGAAGAATGCACGGGTGCCCTCTCCGCAAAGTTGGGTTCAGAGGAAGCCAACAAAATTAAATCCGTTCTCGAAGTTGTTCGCGAATGCGACACATTAGCTGATGGTCCAGCTGTCGGTACATCAGTTGTTCAGGCTTACAACAACAATGACGGCAAACTTTTCACCTTCATGTACTCATTCGTTCCAAATCATGCTAAGCAGACAATCACAGCGGAAAACATCGAACTCTCCTTCAAGATCAAAATTCCAGATAATTTCATTGTCGTTCGTAAATCTAAGACAATCCTGAAGATCTTCAAGAGGTCTTGGGATGAATATCAGAAAATCCCACCAGTTGTCTCACACGAAACAATCATCTACTCACTCTCCTTCGCTTTCGCTCCATTCATTTATGGCGTTATGAGTGGTCCAAACGAGTGCATTGATGAACTTAAGGCACAGGCTAAGGTTACAACTCAGACAACAGTTTCTGACTACCACCGCATGGTTATCAACCCAATGACAAAGATGAACGTTATCGTTACAGATCCAGATGTACTCAAACTCATGCCAGCCAAGTTCATCCATGTTAGTGGATACGGCCCAGCTATAAGAGATTATGTCCTTGAAATGTAATTCTTTTAGTTTTTTTTATGATCAACTAAAATATTTTTTAACCTCTTTTGTGAAATGCAACTCTTCCTTTCACATTGGCCTTTCCGTAAATCTTATTAAAATTTAAGTTGCGAATAAATTTAATCAGAAATTTTAAAAATAATTCTAAATTTATTGAGATCCATTTAATTTGATCAATTGAATTTATTTAAATAAAAAAATCTATTATCATATTGTTTTTATTAATTTATTAAAATCGATGAATTTTGATATTTAGTTCAGAAATCAAGGAGATATTAAAAAAAAATGTAATTATTTTTGATTTTCCATACATGAAATTATTTAATTTTTGGATGGAAATTCTTTCTTTTATTGACAAAGCATTTATTTCCATTCTCATTCAGTCATCGGCAGCCGTTATATATGCATGTGGAATGACTATTGGCGCCATATTTCCAAGTTCTCTCTTCAATAGTCATTTATCTCCATCAGATAAAGAAGAGCAACAAGAAATCACAACGAATCAGACGTTTTTGATGCTTCTATTATCATCAATTGTACTCCTTTTGATATTCTACTTCAAAAATTATGTTTTGCTAATTCTCAAATGTTTATATATTCTATTAAGCTTTCTTGCATTCTACGCAATTCTTTGGGATTTCGTTAATTACATATACAAATCCAGCTTTACACCATTAATTTGTGGAATTTTAACGACAATTAACACAATTAATTGGGTTTACACAGGAAATACTATCGCTACAAATACAGTTGCGTTGGCAATGGCAATTTACGCTATTTCGAAAATCAAAATCACTCGTATTCAAGTAATTCTTTTGTTTAGCATTGGATTTCTATTACATGATGTATATTGGGTGTTCTTCTCTCATATGGTATTCAAGAAGAGTGTCATGGTTGAATCAGCTAAGTCAGCATCAAATTTACCAATGTTAATCTCTTCTTCAACATCAGACAGCAAAAGAATGCTCGGACTCGGTGATATCGTATTACCTGGAATCATCCTGAACTTCTTCATTCGCTATGACTATTGTGCGAAAACATCATCATTCTTGTTCGGCACAATTGGATATGTTACGGGCATTATCACTGCGAACATTGCCTGCAGGATCATGAACTCTGGTCAACCTGCACTGCTATATATTATTCCGTGTGTGCTATTTGGCTCACTTATGCCAATAATTATTAGAAATAAGTTCTTAGATATATGGACCAAAGGAACTTCAGAGTTTGACTCTATGTCCAATATCCAGAGTGGAGAAAATGTTGATGAAAAGAGCGACACTCCTGAGATTATTGTTGATATTGATATTCCTGAGTAATTAACTCATTATGCGATTTAATTTATAATTGTTATGAATAAATATCTCTCTATTTTACAAAAATAATAACACTCTATTTTTTTCAAGGATGGGCATTAACAAAATCAATCAACATGTCAACGGAAGTGCATTGCTCGATTTGCTTTGCAATTGACTTATCTTCTCTCATCTCGTTTTCGTAGAAGATGAATATGTGCTTCTTAGGACCAAAGAGCCTGACACCTTTCTCCTTGCTCGAGTTCAAGTACTCGAGCGCGTACTCCTTCCTTGGAAGTTTTCCTTTTGGATCGAAGCATGTCGGATCTTTGAGAAGTGCTTGAGCAACAGAAACGCCAGCAGCTCCAGTTTCCTCCATGAACTGGCGGGCCTCTTCCACTGTGTAAATGCCGCCATTCGCAATAACAGGAATGTGAACTGCTTGAACAATATGTTTGATAATTTCATTGTAAACATCAGCTTGTTTATTTCTGTGTTCGGCTCTTCCATGGACTTGAATAAGTGAAACACCAGCTTCTTCAAGCTTTTTAGTGAAATCTATTGTGATTTGTTCGCTAACTTCACCATTATCATCTATGAAGATTCTTATCTTTGCGCAAATTGGGCAATTGACTTCATTATGTAATCTTCTGAACAATTCAAGCGTTTTTTCTCTCTTTTGGCAAGTATCAACGGAGAAATATCCATATTCACTCCGACTTGCGATTTTCTGGGTACAGCCGAGGTTAACATCTATGCCATCAGCGTGCTTCGCTAAATCTTTGGCAGCAGCAACAATTAAATCTTGATCAGCATTTGATCCAGCGATTTGTGCAATCAATGGGTGATCTTCCTTGCAGGTGTTGAAAAATTTGTTCTGATAACCGCCTCCTTGTGACCATTGGTGCGCGTTTAACATTCCTGTCCAGCAAACATTGACGCCGTGGTTTCTCATCAATATTCTCCACGAGAGATCGCTTATTTCGGCCATTGGTGCCAAACATATCGGATTATCTCCAAACTTTTTCCACCAATCCCAGGCTTTTTTTGAATGAGTTTCCATCGACTTGAAATCTGTCACTTTTATTAAAATTTTAAAATTAAATTCCTTTCCTTTCATTAAATTTCAACACAGCATCATATATTTCTGAATAGATTTTCATTTTCATAACAAAATAATCAAAATACCCAAAATGATGGGAATTTATACATGACAAAAAGTGAAACAGTCGATATGATTATTATATATTCATAATAAAAAAAGATTGTTAATATATAATTTACATGCCAAAATTTAATTTTACATGTCAGTAAAAAGATTTTAGAAAAAAGAACGTTTTTTATATTAAAATGTCTAAAGGTATTGTTTTTGAACCAGATACTGTAGTTTTTCCTAATACATATATATCTGATGTTTCAAAACTTACCGTTACTGTTAAAAATACATCTCACGGAAATCATAGGCTTTCTTTTCGGACATATAAAACAAAATCCGAGGAAAAAACACTTAAAGAAGATTTAGATATATACGATCCAGTAGCACGCGCCAAATACAATAAATCATATGCATTCGAATCCGATACTTTCACGATAAATCCACTCGAATTAGATGTTTGGAGCGGAACTTCTCAACAATTCTTTATTTCGTATATGCCGAACATCGCTATTCGCCACGACACTACTGTTTACGTACAAGTTGATGATGAAGATGAAAGATTGGAATTGCATTTAGTTGCGTTAGGTTTACCACCTGTTGCTCTACTCAGCAATCCAGCAATCAACATAGGAAACATCTTCCTTGACTCTATCTGCGAATACGAAGTTTATTTAGAAAATTGTGGAAACGTTCCTGTTGATTTCATACTCGAAAAGCATCCAACAGGAAAAATCGGGTTCCATTTTAACCCAGAAACAGGTCAAGTTCTTGTTGGCTCAAAAGTTCCGATTAGGATCACTTTTGTTGCTTCTGCGGTCGGAAGCTTCCACGAGAACTTTACTTACAAGATTAGAGGTGCAACAAACAAGTTTCCGACAATTGCATTAACAGGAAAAGTAATTGGACCTTCTTTCGATGTTTCGATGCACCAGCTCGATTTTGGATCAATAGGATACGGTTTTATGCACACACAAACATTTTTTCTTGAAAATACATCTGAAATTCCATTTGATTTTACTTTTCATTTATCAACTGATTCTACTTTCGAACATCGTGAATTTAGAATAGAACCAGAACAAGGAACAATAGGAAAGTTTCAGAAACTCGAAATCGCAGTAGAATTCATTCCATTCGCAATTCAAGATTATTCATTAACTCTTCTGATGGATGTTGCAAGGTTTGGACCATCACTGTTGGAAATTCCGATCAAAGCAAGGAGTGTTTGCCCAACAATCAAACTCGTTCCTGATGTTGTTGACCTTCCAACTGCATTTATTGGTTATAAATATGCAAACAAGATTTCGCTAAAGAATGATTTTCCGTACCCTGCAAAATTCGAATTCATACAGGAAACAGAGGGCTCAAGAAGTGACACATCTATAGAATGTGATAAACTGAGTGGAATCATTCCAGAATTTTCTACAACTGAAGTTAACGTTTATTTCACTGGGCGAAAGATCGGTCCTCTTCAGAGATCTTGCATGTTAAGAATCTTCGGATCTGATGAGCCGCCACTCACTCTCAATTTCACAGCAAATTGTGTTGGTCCTTCTGTTTCATTCAGCACAAATTCAATCAATTATGGAAATCTACAAGTTCTCAAAGAAGTCACTCAAATCGTTGATGCGAAAAACAATTCTCTTATCGATGCAAACTTTAGGACATCATTGGATTCTCCAACAGGTGGATTTTCTGTCTCTCCAGCAAATGGAACAATTAAACCAGGTGAAACTCTTCCTTTAGAAATCACCGCATTTCTGAATGATATTTTGGCATTTAATGGAACAATCAAGATTGGCATTGACTATTTAAATTCATCAAACATCTCTGTTAAAGCTCAAGGTGTAGGATCACCAATATTAGCATCTATTGATACAAAGAGTATCGATTTTGGTAATATCTTAACACAGCAACCAGCATCAAAGACTTTCCAGATAACAAACAGAAGCCACAGAGTTGCTGAAATAAGATGGTCCGTGCAGAAACCAAAAGTTGCAAAAGATCTTCCAAATGATTTCACTTTCGTTGTTGAGCCAGAAACGTGCATCCTTAATCCACAACAATCACAAGACGTAACAATGACAATCAACTGCTCGAATGCGATTTCGTTTACATTAAACACAACATGCAATGTAACTATTGTTCGCTCGAGAATCGAAGCTTTCCAACCTGTCATCAAGGGAACATTTGTTTCTCCAATAATTCATATTGATCCTCCATCACTCGATTTCCAGATGCTTTGTCCATATAACAAAGAAAAGGGAGACAACAGATTGCTTATATTCCCAGACAACGAAACGTTGGCACCGATTTCTAAGCCACTAAAGCTTATCAACAATTCGAAACTTCCGATTGAAATGACGGCACTTCTTCCAGCGCATTTCTCTATCGAAGATGAAAAGATTTCGATCGAACCAGGTGAGAAGAAAGAGCTGATGGTCACATATGATCCTTCATTCAAACATGAATTCGTGACCGAAGTATACACCAGAAAACTCGTTTTCTCATACTTGAACAATCCGCAGTCTATTTCAGTCCCTCTTCATGTCAACATGGAGTTCCCCAACATCAAAATCGAGCCTTCCCTTGATGTCAACTTCGGAATATTGATGATGGACACCGAGAAAACAGTTAAAGCAACAGTCACAAACATAGTGAATATCCCTGTGGAATTCACATGGAAGATGGTTGCTGATTCAATTACAGCTGCAAGAGTTTTTGATGTATTCCCACTTGACGCACAACTTGAGCCTGGTCAGTCTGTTGATGTTTACTTCTCCTTCTACGCTGCTTCCGGCCATGATGCGAAGACAGCAGAATACGCCGCAGAAGCAGTTTGCTCCGTATTAAATGGTCCGGATTATCGTGTTAAACTTCAAGGCGCAGCAGCCCCAATACAGTACGATGTTGCGCCAACAGACTTCACATTCACAGGAAGATCATTCACTGAAGAATTGGTTGATAAAATGACATTAACAAATCATTCTCAGGTTGAGATCCAGTTCGAAGTCAAACTTCCGCGTCATTCGAAGTTCAAACAACTCAAAGTCGAGCCAATGAACGGAATAATCATGGCAAATGATGTTGCTGAATTACAGTTGACTGTTCTTCCTTCAGCACCGACATTAGTTAGTGAATCTTTCTACGTCCAAATCAGTGGTTTTGATGATGTTCAAATCAACTTGAGAGTTGATGCTTCATTTGCACAAGCAAAGATTTCTCTTAAGCGATGCGATGACGATCCATCAGTTAACAATCTTCTCACGCAGCCACAAAAGCGTGGAACTCAGAAGTCCGGAAAGAGAGCAGGAACAGCGCAAAGCCTTCAGCAGTATCATCCAGAGGATTTGCAGGAAAAGATTGCTCAGCTCAGCGAAGAGAAGCTTATTGCAGAAGAAAGAAGAATATTGATGGACATCATGAAAGGCAAGCCAGCTTATACATACTCAGCGCATTACGAGTGCACATTCGGAGACTTGATTATGGGCGAAAATAGGGATATTGAGTTTTCTTTGACAAACATTTCAACATTTGCTTATTCTGTTCAAGTTGATTCAACGAGTTTGAAGAGATCGGGATTCAAGATCGAACCAGTCGCTCTGAAAGGAATTTCTCCAAATACAGATACAACATTTAAAGTTCAATTCATGACAGAGAACAGGAAGATCAATCAAATCGGAGAAGTTTCATATGATGTGCCATACATCTTCAGTGATAATCATTCTATTTTAGTAACAATCAAAGCCAACTTAATGAATCCATCTCTCACTTTCTCAGCTAAAGAATTCGACTTCGGACAGGTCATCATTGGGCAGATGAAGACAATGACTCTCCAATTACAGAATATGAATACTGTTGCATGCGAATTTACATTCGGTGATGCAATAAGACGAAAGAACACACCAAACGATGTATTCGTCGTAACTCCACTTCACGGTGTCCTTCCTCCGTCATCGTTCATGAACATAACACTCACATATCAGCCATGCATGGAGAAGAACAGCCAAGCGAAGTTCCCTGTGAATTTGAGATATGCTCCAGAGCCAATAGAGATATCATTCAAAGGAACAGGAATTCAGTACAAGCTTGAGTTCGATCCACCGATGTACACATTTCCTATCACTCAGCTATTCAGGGAGCCGCAGCAAACGACAATCACTGTCAGAAATCCAACAAATTATTCGATTGAGTTCTACAACCAGCAATTCGATCAAAAGCTTCAGGAAGCGTTTGAAGCACAGCAGAAAACAGATCCTCGTGATGATGCTGAGATGCCATTCGTTACTTATACACCTAAAGCTAAAACACCTGCTGCAGCATCGAAGTTCGGTATCTGCATCATTCTCAGTGGAAACGCACGCAGTGGAAAGACATCTGTTGCTAATTTCCTGAGCAAAGAGTTCAATCTTCCAATAGTGGACCTCAAGAAAGTGTGGCAGGGAGTGACAGAAGATTATACACAGAAGTTGTATGGAATATTATGTGAATCACAATACAGGAACGGTTTCATTATTGACAATTTAACAGCTATTCAAGATAAAGGTGAAAACGAAGCATTCCTTCAACAGTGCTTGAAGACGAAGAACGCAATGGATGAAATATCCAAGAACCCTCTCTTCAACGCTCCTCACCAACAGGCTTCGACGTACGAACAAGCTCTTGGATATCTTTTATCATCGCTTGATGGCCAATACGTATTCCACATCGCATTATCTTTGTCGAAAGAAGAATTTCAAATCAGACTCGACAAACAGGCAGCGAACGAAAGTGCTGCAAAAGAGAGCAACGAGATAAAGGAGATCGAATATCTAAACAAGATGACAACAGAGGAATATCTTGCAATGCCCGAAGAGAAGAGAAACGAGGTTGATGAGAAGCGTCATGCATACAGACAAAGATTGCTCGATAAGTTAATTGAATCAGCACGAAGCAAAGAAGAGGACGAGAAAGAGAGCAAGAAAGGTAAAAAGGAAGATAAGTCTGAAAAGCAAGGAAAGAAAGGCGCAAAGAACATCCAACTCGATCCACTACAGCAGGAGATGCTTGTTTATGAGTTTTCACTCGCTTCTATGATCGCTAAGCTTGAAACACCCGGTGACAGGTACAAAGTAATTGATCCGGCTGATTTATGCCTCATCGATGGATCAAATGCTGTGTTTATACATAAGAATAGTATCCAGATCAATGGAGGACTCAATTTCAATGATGTTATTAACCAAATCAAAGCTTTCATTCCACCAATCAATATCATCAAAGAAGCTGCGTTCAAGAGAATGATTCCTGAACCATATACAACGAATGAGAACTTCGATGAAGACGTTCAACTCGCGGCGAAGATTCCAAGACACTTTTACATCGCTACAGAGGATGAAACGTCGAGACTCACTCCACACTGGTTCCTTGAGCCAGGCCAAGAAACACAGCTCACGATAAAGTTCGATCCACAGAGTATCGGAAATCTCTCAGAAGATCTCACTTTCGTCATCTGCAGGTGCTCAGCGCAGCCATATAACTTGAAGATGAAGGGATCCGCTGGATTCCCAGACTTCGAGAGAGATGTCAAGACAATCTTCAAGCCACAGCCGAAGAGAGGTGAACCAGGATATTCGACGGAGTTAAGCTTATTCACATTCGACAACAAACTCATTTGCAAGGAAAGACCACCGAAAGGTCAATTCCAGTACAAGGAGACGATGACTATAAAGAACACAACGACATTCCCACTTGAGCTTTCTCCTGCTGTTGTCGATTCCCAGAACAAAACTTTCTTCGGGTTCGAGCCTGCATCCTTAAGTCTTCAGCCGGATCAAAGCGGCGAAATCTCAGTTTGCTTCCATCCGACAGCGAACGGATCAAGTTATGCGTTATGCGGTTTGTTCGTCAAAGATAACCCAAATCCGTTCTATTTCACGATCAATGGAGAAACATCGTCGCCACAGATCGATTTAATCGGATCTTCGAACATCGATTACGAGCGAATTTTGTCGAATTCTACTGCTGCAAAGAAGATCGATCTCAAGAACAGAGGAAAAGTTCCTGCTGCATGGAGACTCAAAGGCAACCAAGCATTTCAAGGATTGGTGACATTCAGTGCACAAGAAGGCCAAATATTGCCAGGAAAGACAGCTTCTATTCAGTGTAAGTTCAGTCATCCTAAGCCAACTGTTTTGAAGAAACCTCTTCAGATCGAAATCACCGATGTCGAACACCAAAAGGTATTCCAGACCCATAACGTCCAAATCGCCGGTGAAGTGTTCGATGTCAATGTTGATGTCGTGTTCCCGAAGGGAATGACAGACACATTCGACTTTGGTCTCCTCAAGTGCGGACAGTCGAAGAGCATGCAGCTGCAAGTCAGGAACAGAGGAAAGTATCCTGTTGAATACCACTTCAGTCTCCAGGATAATTCCATGGCGAATATCCTGACATTCAATCCAGGCGACGGGACAGTGAATCCTGGAGAAAAGAACAACATCCAGAACGTCACATTCCAGTTCCTATCACAGTCCACTGTCAAATTCAATGGAAACAAGAACATCAACCTTAAGATCGTTGATACGCAGACGCATTCTGTTACCGCTCAACTCAGTTATCCAATTAACGCTGAATCTTTCTTCTCCACATATGAATTCGACTGCCCAGCGAAGATTATGTTTGGTGAGATTCAAGTTGGAACGAGCTACAAGAAGGGGTTCACGATCAAGAACACAGGACCATTCCCGCTCGAATACAACTTCTCTGTTAAAGATGTTAAGAACAATGACGTCACACCTAAAGAGGAAGAGCCCAAAGCCACAAAGAGAGATTCTAAGAAGGACAAAAACGACAACAAGAAAGACAGCAAGCAGCAAAAGAAGGGAACAGAGAAAGCCTTGTTTGCCGGTCCTTTCCAGATATCTCCACACGCCGGTTCTGTTCCTCCAAACGGAAACACGACAATCACTTACGAAGTATTTGCTGTTGATGCTAGAAAGTACAGCGCAATTATACAACTCAATGTTCCAGGAACGCAATCGTCTTCATCAACATTGACGATGCGTTTGTTCGCCAATATATCTGTTCCAGGAATCATCATTGAGTCAGACAAAGTCTTCATAGAAGTCCCAATTGCCGCTCGTGTTGATCTACAGCAGACATCTGATTCATCCTGCTTCCTCGAAGATGAAAACTGCCTCCACTTCGCTCAGCTTTGCATTGGACAGAAGTCTAAGATCACATTGAACTACATCAATGTTACACCAATCGAGATCACAGTCGATACAGCAATTAAGACGAACATCAAATCCAAAGCTCCAATTCCATTCGACACGAATGAGAAGACAACAATTATTAAACCGAACGGAACGAGCAAGATCGAAATCACATACTCCCCAACAGCAATGGAAACCTCTCAGGCACAGTTTGAAGCTGTTGTAAGAGGCGGAATCAATCCTGCAACGAAAGCTCTCAGATTTAATATCGAAGGTTCAGCAACGCTTCCAACATTCGTCACTCAGACTGCTTTGGAGCACGCGAAGAATGGCACAATGACTGCAAACATGGGCAAGACATTAGTTGGACAGGAGAAGACGAAGGCTGTTTCAATCATGAATGATAAATTGATTCCTGCAAAGCTCGTTTTCTCATTCAAACCAAATCCAGACTTTTACATCCAGAACATCGACAAAGATAAAGAGTTCGTCTTAGAGCCAGCGAGAACTTTTACTTTCATAGCTGTTCACGCACCACAGAAAGTGAGAAAGTCCAACATCGACATCACCATCAACTTACCGGACAATCCGAAGGCAGCGCAGACATATTCGTTCGTTGGCGAAGGCTTCAGTGATGATATCATCTTCGATGGACTCACGGAAGAGAATGAGCTCAATATGCAGTCTGTCGTTGTTGGAAGGTCGACAACATTCACATTCACGATGAGGAATGTTATCACATCGGATGTAAGATTCGTGTGGAACGGACCTCCTGAGCTAGTTTTCTCTCCGAAGGTCGGCCACATCAGGAGTGGACAGATCAAAGATATCTCGTGCAAGTTCTTCTCTGAGAAGCCTTGCAAACTCTCCGGCGTCAAGACAACTTGCTCCATCACAAAGATCATTCTCGAAGATCCAGACGACGACTGGGATGACACGCAGAAGATCGTATCATTCGTTCCTCGTGCTGAGCTTGCATCACAAAACTCTCCACGCAGGAAGAAAGAACCAAAGCAGGAAGAAAAGCACTCAGAGAAAGACCACGACGTCGTCAAAGTTTCGCAAGTTCGCCCAGAGCCACCGTACAGACAGGCGATGTCGACATCAACGAAAGGAGCCAAAGACTTCCTTATCAAGGTGTTCGTTTCAGCAGATATCATCAAGTACACGATCGACACTAATGAAGTCAACTTCGCTCCGACAATGATGTACCAGATCAGAACTGCTGATATCAATGTTACCAACACATCGCAGATCAGGATGGAGTACGAATGGATCGAAGACGACTTCAAGAGCCTGAAGACTGACTACGCAATAACAAGGCCATCGCCATTCACTATCGAGCCATCAACAGGTGTCATAGAAGCTGGAGAAACAAAGACATTCAAAATGCACTTCGCTCCAATGGAAGTCGATGACTTTACAACAAAGTTCAGGATGAACATTCCGTTCTTGACAAGTTCTGATCCACCAATCGTCAATGTAACAGCACTCTCAAGAAGACCTCTTTGTCACTTCAACATCCCTCCATGCGATTATCTTACTCGCAGACATCCAGACTTCGCGAACCAGGCCCTCCCAGACTCCACGTCTGTCATCGAAATCATCGCAAAGAACCGCGGCGTGAAGACAAGTTTCAGGTTCGAAGTCATCAATCCAACATCATCACCATACGAATGCCGCTGGTCTCTCATTACAGACTCCAGTGGCGGTGCAATCACATGCGACATTCCTAAGGCTTTGATGTCATCTGGAAAGCACTACTTCTTCGCATTCACGTTCACTCCGAAGACAGGAAAGACAGTCGAAAGTCTCTGGGAGTTCGCAATCCCTCAGCACGGAATCAAAGCTTATTTCCTCGTCGTGGGAAGGAACTCCAGATAATTTTTGTTTTGTATATTTAGTTTTATTCTAAAACATGTATGTTATTTTATTTTTCGCAATATTATATCATTGAAAAAAAAAATAAAAATCAGACCTTCTCGATCAAAATCTAGTCATATTTTCGAATTTGAAACACATACTTTTAGTGATATGAGCTAGATATCAAATATAATATATTATGATTTTATAAAATATGAGATTGAAGTTTGATAATCCGACACTTTGATATGCCAGGGATCAGATATTTACTCGCTGGGAGATCATTGATCGTTCTCCTGTTTTCGCTATTTTGTTAAAATTCATTGACAAAAGCACAAATTAATGTGCAATAGAGGCTGAGAACGCCGCCAAAGAGCATTTGTTAAAGGTCTCGCGGCTCAATATCGAAAAAGTTATATTTTCAAAAAATGTTGGTCAAGCGATGTAAGCCGAATCTTTTACGAAAACACCATCCTTAGGGCCTCCACACCTTGTGTTTCAGTCGTGTGGCGCGAATTAACAACAGTGAAGGAAAAGGAGGTAACGATTTAAAACCTTTTGAGAACGCTCGCGCGAGATAATGAAGGTAAAGACTTTCCTGATGGTGTAAAGTCTATATTTTGGATATCTAACACTGTTTATACTATTTATTAAAAATTTTTCCATTTCAAAATTATTTCCAGAAAATCTTCCAGAAAGTTTTTTTTTCCATCCAGAATCCAAAATACCTTCCAAAGTTACATCCCTATTATTCATATGGTAATCGTGTGGGAAATGCTAATAAACTTATAAAAAGTACACATTAAGCGAGATAAATATAATTAAAATAAAATGTGGATATTAGGGTTAGTTATTGTGGAATTATATTGAGCAGCGTGTGTGATAATAAATGGCATCGTCAAACCTCGAATATATCAATCAGAAGTGCCTGAAAATGCAAAAGAAGGAATATAGTGCAAAAAAGTGACTGCTTAGTTCGAAAATATATTGTTGCTTATATAATATACATTCCAGAGAACGCATATTACATTTCTGAGCCTTTTCAAATTTTAAAAGGCAAACCGCTGCAATATATATATACTCATTATATCATTATATATATGTTGGTAGTTTTATGTAAACTATACAATAATGACTCATAGAATATATTGAGAGAGCAATTGGGAAATGTGTTTTTTTATATTGCATTTTATGTATATATTATATTGTTGCTTTACGTCATTCAATATTTCTGAGAATAATTTCAGATGATTCAAAAGCTATTTACTAAATCATTATGTATTTTTGATATATCACTATTTTATAGTAACATTTTCAAAAATTAAAAATCACTATATTTCTACTTTAAAACATAATAATAACATCTTTTGGAGCATTCACTATAGTTTTTTTTTTTATTTACTTTTATTATCATCATTACTCTCAATGTTTATGTTATAATTGATGTATATTATATGTATGATATATATTTTTTATATATAATTTCTAATTGTAAAGAAAAGTATCAAAACGTTTTCTTATTTGAAATAATATTGATTTACATATAATAATATTACAATTATTCTATACAATAAAATGATTGCTAATACTCCACTTTTACAGAAATTCTGACATGTAAAGTATCGTATGTCGAATGTCAGATGTCGGATTTTATGGAAAGCATTTAATAAAAGAATTAAAATTTATTTCTAAAATACATGTTATGAGAATTTTAATATGTATTGATTTTTGTTATTTGAATTTTATGTTAATATGGTATCTCTTATTAATTTCATTTACCCAATTTTTGGCATTGTTTACAATGTCAATAGGAGCATTAGTTGATACAAATTTGGTTAAATCAGTAAAGATAGATAGTTGAATATCTGGTTCTAAATTTGTGAAAGATGAATTATTTTGTGTGACAAGAAATGCTTTGTGAAAGATGAAATACTTTGTGTAATAAGAATTACTTTGTGCAATAAGAATTTGTTGTGAAACAAGAACAAATTTGGATTTGTTGGGCTATGGGTTTACATTTTTTCTTGACTCTTTACAATATCAGAATTTCCGAAAAAATAGGAATATTCCAAATGATTGCAAAATCAATGACTTTTATCTTAATAACAATTGACAGAAGGCTTGTCTAAAATTTATACGCAAAGTCGGCGAAACTCGTTTTTTAACTCACTGGATTAACTTTTTGCTAAGTTATTGAACCACAATGTACAAAATACTGTTGTGCATGATATATTAAAGAATTAGCTAACAAAGTCTATATTTCATTAAAATATTAGGTATATCTTGCATCAAAAACATTGATTTGCCATGATGTGCTTTACTCATTATAATATATTATATTCCCATTGTATAGCATTTTTATAACGTAAAATAGTTTGTTGTCGATGATAAATAGGTAAATCTAATCACAAATATGCTTTTTTAGCTTTTTTTGGAAAAAAAGTATTTCAAGTATTCACATATAAGCTCTGTGTGTTATTCTCCTAAAAATAATGATGATTCTTTTTTGTGGCTAAATTTGAAAAGTTTATTAAATTGAGAAGAATAGAGCGGGGAAAATTGACTTTTTTTCTTGAAGCTAGCTCACTGTTTCTGGGGATAGGATACTGAGTACTTTCGATTCTTTTCAATTTTTACGAACTTTCGTTGAATGACAAATGTCGAAACTTTTATTTATCTCGTTTCCATACAAACTGTTCCTTTCGAACTTCCAAAAACCCTTTATTTCAAGTGTTATTTTTATTTACACTTTTATTTTTGACACTTTTGGATTTTCAATTAAATAATAGGATATCATTGAAAAAATTAAACCCAAAAATGTGATTTTTACAGCAGTTTTTAAGCACTGTTTGATGAAATAGTAATCCAAAAGTGACAACATTAGAAATTGGATATATATCCAAAACACGTGTAAAAGTCTTTTCTACGACTCAAAGGTTTCATTTATAACAATATTTTAGAAATTTGGTAAAACTATGAATTTGACAAATTTGTCAGAATCTCGATATTTTTTAACAATCGGATTATACAGGTTTTTAGCAATGAGCAGATACCAAATTTCAACAAATCAAGTGGCAGATTTGTCAAAAAAACCATTAAAAACAGAATACCGAATAAATCGCACATATAGCCATGGAAATATCCATAAAACAAAATAAGAAGGTTATAAGAAAAAAATAATGACCATACTTTTTTGCTATTTTTACGCGACCAACTTAAAATTATTTCATAGTTTTGCTCCATTTCTGATCAATATCAAATAATGTTTGATTCGATAACGATTGCAATCTTTTTCTATGAGGTCTCTCAAATTGTTGACTTTTTGTGATTATATCGATATTTCTAGGAACACTGTAATTACTTCACTTTTATTAACATGCTCAAAATCCATCAGCTTACTCAAGATATCTACTGGCTTGGCGTCCTTGATTCCAACCTTGCTGTTTTCGACATCGTTATGGAAACAAAGTACGGCACAACGTACAACGCCTACTTAATGAAGACACCAGAGGGTGCTGTTCTCGTTGAGACAGTCAAGGAGACATTCTTCGATGAGTACATCGATAAGGTCAAGTCCGTCATCGGCGACATCCAGAACATCAAGTACCTCATCACAAATCACACAGAGCCAGATCACTCCGGTTCTATAAAGAAGATGATCGAACTTATCCCAGATCTCACAGTTGTTGGCTCCAAGACAGCCCTCACATACCTTGAGGACATCGTCAACATCCCATTCCGCGGACACTCCGCTGAGGACCTCAAGGTTCTCAAGTTCGGTGGCAAGTCCTTCGAGTTCATCTCCTGCCCATTCCTCCACTGGCCAGATTCAATGTACACATGGGTCCCAGAGGAGAAGACCCTCTTCACATGCGACTCCTTCGGCGCTCACTACTCTCCAAAGAAGTCCATCCTCATGTCCCAGCTCCCACCAGAGGAGGAGGATGGCTACCAGGATGCTCTCCTTTACTACTACACAGCCATTTTCGGCCCATTCAAGGAGTACGTCATCAAGGGAACAGACAAGATCATGAATCTTGACATCAAGCTCATCGGTCTTGGCCACGGCCCAGTCCTCGATGCTCGCATCAAGGAGACAATCGATACATACCGCAAGTGGTCTGCTCCACTCCCAACACACAACGGCAAGGAAGTCGTCATGGTCTACGCCTCCGCCTACGGCTACACAACAGAGATGGCTGAGGAAATCAAGGACGGCATCCTCGCCCGCGTTCCAGACTGCCAGGTTAAGATGTACAACGTTAACATCCAGAACTATGGTGGCATGAAGAACGACATCATGAACGCTATCGCCACAGCTGATGGTGTTCTCCTTGGTACAAACACAATCAACGGTGATGCTGTTCCACCAGTTTGGGATGTTGCTCTCTCCATGAACCCAATCGTCCATGGCGGCAAGGTCGTTTCTGCTTTCGGCTCATACGGCTGGTCCGGTGAGGGTGTTGACAACATCATCGCTCGTTTCGATCAGATCCGCTGCAAGGTCATCGATGGCTGCAAGATCAAGTTCCGCATGTCCAAGAAGGAACACCAGAAGGTCAACGAGTTCGGCCAGACATTCGGTGAGGCTCTCCTCACAGGCAAGGTCCCAGAGCGCATGGTTCCAGGCAAGGTTGTCGGTGCTAAGGACTGGTCCCAGCTCAACCCATCTGGCGCTGTCGTCCTCTGGCGTTGCGTCATCTGCGGCGAAATCTACGCAGGTGTCACACCACCACTCCAGTGCCCAGCTTGCGGTGTCGGCCAGGATCTCTTCGAGCTCTACCAGGCTGAGGAAATCACATACAAGTCCACACAACCACTCAACATCATCGTTATCGGCTCTGGTGCTGCTGCCGTCGCTACTATCGAGGCTATCCGCGCTCGCAATGCTACAGCCAAGATCACGATGATTACTCGCGAAAAGGTAATGCCATACTACAGACCAATAATCGTCGACAAGCTCAACTCCGAGATCCCAGACGAGAAGTACTTCCTCAAGAACGCTGAATGGTACAAGGAGAACAATGTTGAGATTATGCTCGATACATCCGTCACAGAGATCAAGTCTGATGTCAAGAAGGTCAAGCTCTGCTGCAACAAGGAACTCCCATACGACAAGCTCATCCTTGCTACAGGCTCTCGCCCATTCGTCCCACCAATCGGTCACGAGGGTCTCACAGGAGTTATCGTTATCCGCACATCTGCTGATGTAGATGCTCTCGCTGAGGCTTGCAAGACAGCCAAGCGCGCCGTCGTTATCGGTGGTGGTGTTCTCGGTCTCGAGAACGCTTCTGCTATCAAGCAGAAGGGTGTTGCCGTCACAGTCGTCGAGTGCATGCCAAGACTCATGGCTCGTCAACTTGACCCAGAGGCCTCCTCTGTTCTTCAGGAGCACGTCAAGGCCTTCGGCATCGAGCTCCGCCTCGGCATGACGGTTTCCATCAAAGGCGATGGCAAGCATGTCACAGGCTGCCAGGTCGGTGATGAGTTCATCCCAGCCGACTTCATCGTTGTCAACGCTGGTGTCCGTGCTGAGTCCGAAGTTGCTGCTGCTGGCGGCGTCCAGTGCGGCCGTGGTATCAACGTCAACAGCAAGATGGAGACATCCGTCAAGGACATCTACGCTGCTGGTGACTGCGCCTTCATGGATAACATGAACCAGGGCCTTTGGGCTCCAGCTCTTGCTATGGGTAAGGTTGCTGGTGCTAACTGCGTCGGTGATGAGGCTACATTCCAGTTCACAGTAGAACCAGTCTCCATGATTGCTTGCGGCACAGATCTCTTCGCTTGCGGCAACCCACCAGAGTCCTCTGCTGGCTTCAACGTTGTTTCCCAGCATGATGACAAGGAAGGCTCCGCCATCAAGATGTACTTCAAGGATAACAGACTCGTTTATGCTGCCGGCTTCAACATCCAGAAGATTTCTGGCACCCTCCTCAGTGGTGTCAGAGAGGGCCGCTCATTACAGCACATCATGGCTGAGGTTTTCTAAGCCATTAGTCATGTGTAGAAGAGTTTGGTAACGGAAATAAACCAGTGAAGTTTTTAAAAATTTTCACGTTCTTTTTATCTTTTATACAATGCAATATTATTGAATTAGAAAAACTGGTATATTTGTAGAAAGAAATAAGCAGCGGTTGATAGCAATATACAAACAAAGTTTTTAGGGCATGAAGAAGGCAAGAGCTGTACAAACTGCAGAAACTGAGAAGAATATGCAGAAATTAATTGCTAAAGTCGATCGTTTTTTGTTCTTTTCCTCCTCAGACAGCTCGCAGATACCGAAATCGAGCGCTAGAGGCGGTTTTCTGTCTGGATCCACTTTGATGTTGATCTTCATTAATAATAAAAGTGACACTAATATATTATCAATCTATTTAATTTATTTAAACTATAGCACATACACATAGCTTCACTTTTTCAAATATGTCTCCGGTAAAATTCCTAAGTTTTAATAATGTTGGCCTTTTTGGAGTTTTTAGGTATTTTATTTGATGTTTGGATTATGCCAAAGTTATATTTTATAAAGAACATAAAATTAAAGAAATTTCATCAAAATATCCCAAATATTAAAGCATAAACTCACAAAATTATTAAATATTTGGAGGCATTTTAATATGGTAAATCAAAATATGCAAGAAAAATGAGAATAAAGGAAATTGAGTGGAAAACGATTATTGATGGTCTTTCTTTTTTTCGAATGGCAAAGCGCTCAAACACATCCGCACACAACAGGTCCCACCAGCACCACCGCAACGGCATCCACAAGTGCGTCGTCAAGAAGCTCTGGTTCGAGAAGGGAATGAACGCTAAGTTCCTCCGCAACGCCCGCTATGCTAAGGCCGGCCAGAACAAGTCTGGGGAAGAAGAGGAGTAAGTATTCACTTGTCTTGCAATAAATATTCCAATGTTCACCCACAAAATCATCTTTTTTCGTTATATTACATTTTTATCTATCAAATCTCATAAAACGATTTGAGATAATCTAAATATTCACTCTTTCTTCCACTATATATACATGAACTGCCTATGTTTGTTTGAATATTTATTTTTGATATTAATTCATTCAATTATTGTTTGATAGTTTAGAGAGTTGATGGATGAAAGCAATGTGAAAAACCAAAATAGTTATGGGAATTGATTCTATTAAAAACATTTTAACTGAATATATATATTTTGGTAACAATAAGATTACCATTTCTGCTTAGCTTTGGCGGTGGCTTCAGCGGCAGCAGCCGTGCGTTGGGCAAGAGCTTTGATGGCATTGCGGTCCATGACACGGCTGACAAATTCGCCTTTGTCGACTT
>JALKBU010000246.1:0-56129 GCA_023091735.1 Trichomonas tenax
CTCGTCAACAACACTAACCTGGATGTATTGGTTAGACAACAAAGATATTTATGACACTTTTTATAAAGGTGACAATTTGCCCGCGCAAAAAGTGACAGTTTATTCATGAAAAGTGACTTTAAGGTTCGACTGTCACTTTTTGGTGTTCACTTTTGTCATAGACTCATTTTTTTACCCATTGAAATATAACTTTTCCAACAATATTTTTTTGGTCATTTTAAGCTGTAGATCATAAGTAAGAAAACAAATAGTATTCCTTTTTAATAATAGATAAACTAACAAATAATAATTTAAAAAATTGCATTATACTTGTCTTTCTTCCCAAACTTTCATATTGGAATTAACTTGCTCGACAATTTCATCCATTCCTCCGACGATCTTTGATGTGATTTCGAAGAGTGGTAAACAGACATTCTTGTAGAAACCAAGTTGAGAAGCAGCTTTATTCAAGTGCTCTCTGTCATTCATTGGGCTGCCGTATGCCATTCCATTTGCTCTCTCGAGATCACCCTGTCTGAAGAACTCTTCACAAAGGATTGCGCACCATCTATCAGCAGTCTCGAACTTTCTTGCAACATTTGAAATATCAGCAAGTTTGATAAGCAGACACATGACGAGTAATCTTGATTCTAAGTTCAGCGGCCATGGAGTTCCATCCTTAATGAGTTCCTTCGCTCTATCAATATACACGAAGTGCTTTGCCATATCTGTGCTCAAGATCAACTCGATGAAGATCTGCCACATCTTTTGGATATCTTTCTCTGACAGATTGTTGAAGATGTTGCACTCTTCACGAGTGATGATTCCGATTGAAACTGAGCAGTGATGTGTTTCCATGACAGACTGGTTCTTGAACAAAATACCGAGTGGTGTCTGTGCGTTGATATTGTATGAGTTCGAGAAGCCATCGTGATTTGCATCATGGCAAAGAGAAGCAACAAGTAATCCAAGTATTTCGAATTTAGTGAGAACTTGATCAAGCTTTGTCTTAATGATAAGATTTGCAATGAACTGTGTGACATCGACAGCGTGCATCCAGTTGTGGTAAGGAACAACATTATAAGAATCTCTCAAGTTATGGAGGAAGTGGAACATAGTTTCTGCAGTAATCTTGTATTCTTCATTCAAGTTGAAGTAGTTGAACAAACCATAGATAATCTTGAAGAATCCAATGCCTTTGAAGATTTCTGGGTTGTAATCGAACGAGAATATCGATGGACGCTCTTCTGGGCTGAGTGTGAGCTTGGCTGGAACTTGATTGAGCTTCCTTTCTTGCGGTGTGAGCCATGTTTGGATTTCAACTTCAACTGAGTTCATTTGTGCAATGCTCTTCAGTTTAGTGCGTTCAAGTGAAATAGAAAGGAAAACATAATACGATTCAAGCAGTCTCAAGTCATCGATTGAGAATTTCTGCTGATTCTTCTTCCATTGCATCAAAACAACGCCATAAATGGATTTGTCAGAGCCAAGAATTGGAGTAATCATTAATGACTTTTCTGGCTGTTTGTCGTCGTTTTCGACTAAACCTGTCTTCAAGTTCAAAACCTTTTCAATGAGAGCTTTCCTGATCTTCTCATTGGGATTAATTTCTTCATCGTTGGAATCTTTTCCTGCCATAAGTCTCTTGATGATAAGTTTCTTGACACCAAGTGAATTTTCGTCATCTTCTTTCTTCTTCTTTTCTTCATGGAGTTCGGCTTTAGTTTGGATATCTTCATCAATAACAACGGGCTTGGCGCTGATTCCGTTATCTTCATAAAGATAAAGCTCTGCAGTTACTGCACCAATAACTTGACGCGTGTTCTTGATGATATCTTCCAGGATTTTCTTGATTGCCTGTGTTTGTGTGACTGAAACTGAAAGATCCATGAAAGTCTTCAGTTGGACGGAAAGTTCGATGGATGCTCTGTAGAGCTGAGCGTTTTCCAGTGAAATACCTGTGAAAACGTTGAAAATTTGGATAAGTTTAACATCTTCTTCTGTGAATGTTCCATCGAGTTTGTTGATCATTTCTGTGACACCTCTGACGTTTCCTTTGTGATCGAAGATCGGAACGCAAAGCAATGTAAGCGTTCGATAGCCTGTCTTCAAGTCTGTTGCTCTGTTGAAACGTGGATCTTCGTATGCATCCTTGATATTCAATATTTCACCTGTTGTTGCTGTATAACCGACAATACCGGCATTGAAAGGAATCTCGATTGCATTCTTGAGACCTCCTGTGAATGTTGTGATGAGTTTGTCTCTTGCTTCATTAGCCATGAAGAGAGAGCATCTGTCTGCCTTAACGAGGTCGCAAGCTCTCGACATAATCTTAGGAATGAGTGAATCCATCTGAAGATCACCAGAAAGAATTTCAGCGACTTCTAGAAGGCTCCTCAAACGCTTCTGCTGTCTGATGGCGTCCTCGAGATCGTGGTGGTTCTTCTCTGCAGCAAAAGCACTGTTGAGTGAAGCAATGATGTAAGGAATGATGCGCGAAAGGATCTTTTCATCATTATCAGTGAAGAATTGCGGATTTCTTTTTCCTCGTAAAACAACAGCATAAACATATCTATTATCAGGATCACGAACAGGAATGGAAAGAACAGAGTAATCTCCGTTGCCATCTGCCTTCTCAACGTATGCAGAGTGAATTCTTGATGTGATGCATGAAATTGGAACTTCATGGCGGAGTGAGTATCCAGCAATACCAAGTTCGGATAGAGGTACAATGACTGGATAGTTTGAACTGGTTGTAAATGTAACAAATTGATTTTCTGTTGAATTATATCTCCAAATTTCCGCTCTCTTGCAGAAGAAGAGTTTTGTAAGTTTTTCTGTAATGAGTTGAACGAACTGTTTCAATCTGCACGTCTGAATAAGCTCAGAAGCGAATGTATCATCTAACAATGGTTGGAAAAGCCATCTGGAGTATAATTTGCACTTATTTTGGAAATATTCTGCGAATTTGATATCGTTGTCGTTGAACAAAGGCGATTCTTTGCTTCTAATAACTTCAATAACGGCTTTTACGTTATTACTGTAATCGAACAAAGGAAATGCAAGAACATGCGAATCAGGCAGCATTTGTGCGGATTCATTTAACGGATTGAACGAAGCATGCTCGCTTGCTATTGGAATGTTAATTATCTCGCGTGTAAACTGGCAGTAGCCAGCAATTCCGCTTCCGTGTGGAAAGCTTGTCGTATTTGAAGGGCAAAACAGTACTTTAACTGAAGAAATATCGTGAAAATATAAAACTTGGTCAGCAAGGAAATAAATTTGAAGAGTTGATTCTACAAGTTTATGTAAAGCAACACTTGCCGATGAAGATGCGATTTTGTCGAATGTTTCTTCCATTTTAAGATGAAATTGCAGATTTTGATTTGTTTGTGTTGTTTTAGGACGATCTTCGTACATTCCAATCGGAGGAAGAGCTTCCTCCTGCTGATACCTCATTCCGACAGCTGTGTGAGCACGCGATTGTCGTTGAGCTGTTAAAGCAAAAGTTGGGGTATCTTTTAATTGCGGACCTTTGATCTTCGATATTTTTTCCTGCCTCTTCATAGATATTTTCCTTGACAAGTAAGGTGCGAATTGGTCAACAGGCTGCGGAGGAGGGTTAGTATCGACATACAAACTCTCCAAAGGATGAGTTTCTGTGATAACAACTGAAGAAATCGGATTCAGTGCAATGAGCTCGTTCACAAGCGACTTCTTTTCGCCAGCTTTGCCGATCTGCTTCACAACTTTCATCCAAAATTTTTGTTAAAATTTTCTATCCCATTCAAAATTGACATGTCAATTTTTGCTCGTTTTTAAAAATTTACGTGACAATTTTAATTTACATGCCAAAAATCATCTTCTTGGACAACATATTATCCTGGAATATTTCTGAACCATTTTATAATGATAATTTGTGTGTAGTCATGCAATGGTTTCACACCGATTATAAATCAATATTTAATATGAAATGGAGCAATAACATCAACATTTTTAAACTTGATTTTTCAAAACATTTGATTCTAACTTATAGAATGGGTTAAGCTCTACTTATAGAAGATATATTTAAAGTATGGAAGAAAGTTATTAAATATTGAAGTGGTTTTGTTAAGATTTAAGGCAGTATTTTTTAAGTGTATAAAAAAAGAATCGCTTTAGAAAAGTTTTTATAGCGATGACTTATAGAGTCAAGCCGAAAACTCTACTAAAGCGATTCTTTTTTATATACTTAAAAATTATGCTGAGATTTAACATGATGATGTTGAATTCAGCATCATAGATTATAGAAAGAGCTTCAATTAGATGAATGAAGGCAATGACACAAAAGAAATACATAGGAAAGAAAAGATGAGTTGGAATATTGAATTTTGATGGAAAATAAAATTATTTTTAAGGTTATACAGTTTTCACTTTTTAACCGTAAAATCAACGGATCAGATTATAATTTTAAAAAAATACATCTCATGGATCAAATACAATAGTACGATACTTCGGTTATGACAAATTGACATTTTTTAAATGCTGAGTTTGTTATTTGTCATCAGCGAGTCCAGGCGCCATCGTTCAAGCGCAATTCCTAACGCCAGCGGTTCAGCCATCCTTAATGTTGCTGTCTCAAAGCTTGGTTGCAAGTATGTCTACGGTGCAGCCGGTCCAAACACATTCGACTGCTCTGGCCTCGTTATGTACTGCCACAGGCAGTGCGGAATCTCAACCCCACGTGTATCCCGTGACCAGGCCGCCGGAGGACGGGCAGGAAGCGGACAGGCAGGTGATGTCTGCTGCTTCGGTAACCCAGTCCACCACGTCGGTATCTGCTGCGGCGACGGAAGATTTATCCACGCTCCACAGACTGGCGATGTCGTGAAATATAGTGATTTATCAAGAAGGAGAGATCTGAAGTGCATCAGAAGGTACTGGTAAAAGCGTTTATTTTTAATGGGTATTTGCTAAAATTCCCTCAAATTTAAATTATATTTTCATTTTGCAGTAATGAATTATCTTTGATCATATTAAAAATCTACTTTGCTAAGAGATCTCTCTATAAAATCAAAAAATAAATTTCATATTTTTACCAAAAAAATAACATGATAAATTAAAGCAGTGGTTCATCAAAACTTCGAATAGAAAGAGTAATATTGAGTGAAATTAAGGATTTTATTAATTTTCATTTTTATCAAAAAAAAAAAACGACAAGTTATCCAACAAAACTTGATACTATAATCGAACATTTCAATTCAATATCAACTCCATCATTCTAATGGCTAATTTCTAGACTTATTTTAGATATAGTGTGTCCAAAGATTGAAAAAAAAAAGAATGCTTTTGAATGGTATTTTAGTGTAAACTATTGAAAAAGCTCGGACTAGATTTTGGATGAGGAAACATTCAATTTTTTCAATGAAATAATCGTTTAGTATTCAAATTGAAAATCAATAAAAGCCAAAAAATATAGGGACTACAATGAACATATATCATTTTCCATTTTATGAAAATTTTCTTATATGAACATTTGTAGTCCTTTGCTTTACTATATGGCGGACATCTTAAGGAGAGCATGCTCAATAATCATGCTCAATTCAATAAATACTTTTGCCATGTTTTCTCTAACTTTTTATGATTTGAGAATTCGAAATCTTGAAATGATAATTAACAACCGTGGATAGGTAAGCATATTGATTTAAAGAAGATCACAGCACCATAACTCAATTTTGGTTTTGTGTTTTTGAAATATGCACAAAACAACAGATGAAAATCATGTTATTTCATAATTTCATCAAAAAGTGAAAACTTGTTTTGTGAAAAAGTCATCAAATCTTGTTTTGCTCTTTTCATTCTGACTTTCCAATAGATGTGCAAGTTGAAAAGCGCGTAAATTATTTAAAAGAATGAGAATTTGTTTTTTCTTTTGAAAATATGATTATATACCCGCAATATTACTGCTGGGCATAAATTAAAAATTTGTTGTCATAGCATATAAGAATCTCGTACAATTTGCCTTCAATAACTCAACATTTTTTTCGATTAATGTAAATTTTGCATTTTTAGGTCAAATATCTTTCTTTAGTCAATGTAGTTTACGTTTATCATGTTATTTTCTCATTTCAATTCACTTTTCAAATTTCCAACGAAATTTGTGGATTTTAGGAATTTGAAGTAAAAATATCATCACTATATTGAATGCCATTCGATATAATAAAAATTAGCAAAAATTTTAAACTTTGACAAATAACTACTGTAAACATGATTTAATTTATGTTTTGTTAATTTATCGAAAACTTTTTGTACGTTAAAAGTTCCCAAAAATTGAGACACCTCTGACGACATTTTGTACGGACTATATATTTTTTTGCGATGATACATTCCATTGTAAAAATGCTATGAAATACATTAAATTTTTGATTCGTTTTGAACGCGTAGTGAAATATTTAGAAACTCATAAAATACATTAAATATCGAAGTTTATAATAAATATTAACATATAAAACACATAACAATATTACTACCTTCTATCGTCATTGCTATCGCGCCACAATTTGAGCATCTTTCGAGCATCAGCATCGAGAATTTCGCTATCACTAATTTCAGTTGACAGAGTTGATTCATCAACTATTTTCATTCTTCTCCTTGATGAAGGACGCGTAGACCTTCTCTCGCTGGGCATTGAGACAGGCATAGAAGTCATTGAGCGTGAGTTAATGACGGAAATCGCATTGTTGAATGTGTTCTGGATATCATTGATAACAGAATGCATTCCTAAACTTAATTGTGTTGTTTGATTCTGGAAATCAAGAGCATATTGTGATAACTGCTTGTTCTGCTCTTGAACAAAATTCCTATATGTGTTTGTGATTTGTGAAACTTTCGAATTTGAATCTTTCATTCCACTTTCGAGATTATCACATGTTGTGTTAAATTGATCTTCGAACTTTGTTGCTTTCCCTTGTCCTTTTCTCAATCGATCACCTAAGCTATCATCATACATCGAGTACTTTGGCTGCATCATCGATTGGCCATAAATATTCGAGTTCATGCCCATCAATTGAGAGTTTGCGCTCATCATCTGTGGGTTAAATGTCTCGTTTTGTTTGTCATCAGGTCTTTGCGTGAAAATGAAATAATTGGATGTTCTCATCGACGCCGAAGTCTTTGCTGGCTTGACAGCTATAGGAATTGCAGAATACATTGATAATTTCAAGCGAGCATTCTTTCCTATTTCTTCTATATCTTCCTTCAACTCATCCATAAATGCTTGTTTTTCGTGTTTCTTTCTTTGTTCATATTTTTCGTGTAATTCATTAATTTGTTCATCGAATTGAGCACTCAATCGAGCTAATTCTCTCTTCTTTTTGTTCATGAAGTTTTGCTTTGCTGTTGCTGCTTCTCGTTTAATTTCTTCATCTTCGTCGTTTAACAAATGAATTAATTTATTGTGTTTCTTCTTTAAATCTTCAATTTCACGTTTATATTCTTCGGTTAAATTGTTTAATTCATCTTTTTGTTGCTGCTCAATTGATTTCTTCTTGATTTCAAAGTTGTTCTGTAATTCGATGATTTCATTATTATCTGTGATTTTCCTCTTTGCTGCCGCCATTTTTTGCTGCTGAGTTGCTCTAAATTCCATGAATTCTTTCTTTAATTGCTCACTAATTTCTTTCTTCTTTTCGAGTTGTTTTGCGTAAATTTTCTCCATTTGCTGATTAAAGTTTTGCGTGATTTTCTCTTTCTTTTGTTCTAATGTTTTCTTGTAAGCTTCTGCTTCTTTGTTAACTTGCGCCTGATCTAATTGAACTTTGATATTTTTCTGCATTTCTTTGATTTGTTGCTCATGCTTTTGATTTAATGTTTTGATTTCTTGTTCTTGTTTATTTGTTAATGAATCAACTTCTTGTTGATGTTTCTTCTTTATTGCCTCAATCTCTTCTTTAAACTTCCTTTCCATATCACTCTTTTCGAATTCGTGCGATTTCTTCAAATTTGACAATTCCATTGATTTAGAATCATTCGCGAGTTTCTTTTCTTGTTCGAATGTCGAATTAATGAAATTGATTTCTCTCTGATGTTTCTTCTTAAGATCTTCAATCTCGTTTGCGTTAGATATCTCAATTTGCTTCTTTTGGTTCTCAAACGTATTCTTTTGTTGCTCTAATGTACTTTTTTGTGCTTCTGTGAGATTCCTTTGATTCTGTGTTCTAATTTTCTGTAATTCATCATCATAATATTGTTTCTCTGTTTGTACATCTTTGTTAAATTGGTCACGTAGTCTAGATTTCTCTTGGTTGATTTCTTCATTGTGTTTATCACTTATTTCACGCATTTTCTGTTGATGCTGTTGATTTTCTTCATCGATTTCTTTCTGATTGTTTGCTTTTATCTCATCAAGCGATTTTTGTGATGTAGATGTGTTAATCATCGTTGGTTGTTTGTTCTGTTTCATTTGTGGATTGTTTTGTTTAGGAATGTTGTTAGTTGATTGTGAATTTGTTTTAACTGGAGACTTTTTGTTCCTTAGACGAGGAACAGAGTCTGAATCCGAGTCTACATCAGAAAATAGCGGATTTGCAGCTGCTATAGTAGATTTATTTGGTGATTTGTTTGGAGATTTCCTTGCTTTTGGACTATCGAGGTTTTGTGATATTCTTTGTTTCTTTTTCGCATCATTGTTTTGTTTATCGGCCAATTTGTTCTTCTCTTCCATATATTTTTTCTTGAAATTCTCATCTAACGGATGTTCCCAGATAGACTCGCCTGTTTTCGAGTTAAAATAGAACGGTTGTCCAGACTCATCCTTTTTCTGATACGCTTTCCACTCTGGTGGCAAAGGAGTCATTAATGCTTCTTTCGCAATCCACAAAAAAGCATTATCTTCGGGCAATTTCATGCCCAAGTACTGCGCGTAGTTCTCTACTTCTTCCTCCGGTGGATCTTCTTCGTAAACAACATCAGAAAGGGGAATATAATCGTCGTTATTCGTGGTGAAAAAAATTTGAAACGTTCGCGGAACTCTCATTCTCTATGTTTAGATTCTCTTCATCATTTAAATCACTTTTTCAAATATAACTTCATAATAAAACACAATATTAAAAATCATTAAAAAATAATATTTGATATTTTCTCATGATTTTAATATATTCATAATCCACTCTTAGAAAAGCACCTATGTACAAATGATTAATGTTATAAAAAATTTTTGTTGTGTAAACTCCGAAACAGTCATGTAAAAATGATTTGTCAGATGATTTTCGTAAAGTGTCGAATGATTTTGGAAAATTTCTCCATGTGAATAAACATCAAACAGCTCTATGACTGTTGCTATTCTATATAAAAACCGATAAAAGCATTATTGCTCTGATCATATCTACAAATAATTATGAAATATCGTTTTTAACTCCATTACTCCATAGAGTATAATCTATCAGATGAATGTGTAATGGTTTTGGACCTAATTACCTTGAACTCCCACTTCGTCAAAATTATGCCAAATCTTTGTTTCAACGAATGTGGATTTTATGGTCAAAAACACTGTAGTTAAACAAAGGATCATTTAGTAAGTATATTTTTCATATAATAGGCTTAAATCGAAGGAATTAAAAGTCGGAATTAGAATTTCGGCCATGTGCACTCGATGGCGCTTGTTGGACTCTTGAGAGAGCACTCTCCGCAGGACTTGCACTTGCTCTTTCCTGTGTTGCCCTTCTTGAACTCAACGATGAGTCCTGGCTGGCGAATCAAAGGTCTGGAGAGAGAAACGAAGTCGACAGTGTTATCCTTGACGATGTTCTCCATCATCTTGAAGTCGCGGAGGCCACCAACAACAGCGAGGACTGGATGTGGACCGACCATTTCATGGATCTTCTTTGCTGCCTCGATGTTGAAGCCCTTCGAGAATCGATACTCTGGATCGGCCTTAGCTGCTGTCCTAGCGATCTTCTTCTGCTGCTCATCTGTAGCGTCGCGCATCATGGACTTTTCGTTTGTCCTTGAGCAGATGGATGTCATCTGGTTAAGGACGACGCAGGAAATTTGGAACATTTGTACGTCTGGAAGCTGAGAAATATACTTAGCAGCGAGCATCGGTGTGACACAGCCCTTGATGCAGTCATCGCCGTTGATTTTCATTGTGATCGCGAAGTTCTTGCTGACATTCTTCCTGATAGCCTTGACAATTTCGTGGACGATTCAGAATCTTCCCTCGTCATCGCCACCCCACTTGTCTGTGCAGTGGTTGAGCGCTGGAGAGAGAAACTGAGAAAGGAGATTTCCATGTGCAGCATCGATCTGGATGCCATCTGCGCCTGTGAGCTCGATTTCCTGCTCAGTCATCGCCCTGGAGTTCTCTCTGTATGGAATTGGGCCCAAAACTAAATTATCTGGCCTGCGTGCGAGAGCTGGAAGATGAACTTAGCACCCAAATTGTGGATTTTCTTTATTGGATATTGCCATGAATTTGCCTGAGCTGGATTTGTTAATGAAAGTTGGTTCCTTCTCCTCCTGCCGGCTGGCGAGCAATATGTGGAGCCAGAAATGATCAAACCGACCTCTCCAGCAGCGAGTTTTTCGTAATTCTCAAATAACTGCTTAGTCGGGTTGCCATCCTGGTTTCCAAGGTTGCATCATGTCACGGACCTGATGAACCTGTTCTTGACGATCAGGGATCCGATCCTGTGGGGAGTGAAGAGGACCGATTTTGCTTGTTGAGACATTTTTTGTAGAGAAAATGAGAAACAATGACCTTTCAATTATTGCGAGTGCCTTCAAATCATTTGAATGTAGAATTATCGGTGAGGTGAGGTGATAGTTTAGTGGTTGAACCACAATTTTGACTCTTTTTCTTTTCTTTGATCTCTGTGCGCTGCATTGGGGAATTAGACAGGATTTTCGAAAAACCATCAAAATTGTGAAAAGTCATTTTGATGATAAACACTATATTTACATATGTTATCATTATGATATTTTCCATTTTTCTCTCAAAAATGAATCTTATAATTTTTAACCAAAAATCATGAAATATTCTATATGTAGAATTAAAATCTCGATTGAAAAACGGTTTCTCTAACAAAAATTCAAAAACTTCATTCAATATTTGACCACAAAAAAAACATCTTAAAGAAACGAGAAATGGTCGCTTAATCTTTTACATTTTATCGATATTTTCATTTATATGTATGATTTTAATAACAAATACTTTAAATTTTGATTTTGAAAAAATTCATTTCCCAATTTTTATCAATGAACAATCTACCAATGATCATTCACATATTTAGGTCCTTTTTGTGCTGCTGATGTTGATTATAGATAAAAAGTCAGTATTTATTCATCATTACAAGTTACAATTAACAATAAATAAGGAATTTTATCACGCAAACAGTATCGACGGGTACTTGAAGTGGTGTATGCGATCGATAAAGCTAAAAGATATCAGGTCAGCGTCTACCGATTTTTCGAGATTATAAATGAAAGTTGTTGGAGATGATGTTTGAGGGATGATTACTTGACCGGTCCATGTTGTTTGCTTTTTTAATGACATATTTATGATTACTGAACGACAAGCGTGTTTCTTTGGAATAGTATTGAAAATAATTTTGCTAATCTTAGATCTTGTGTTGAGTTTGTATGTAAGACTCCTCTCACTTTGGTTAACAATTGGTGGTAGGTTGATAGTTTTGAGTTCAGATTTGCCTTTAAACGGTAATTCTGGATGAATTGCATCTTTTGGAACGACTAAGATAGTTCCGTATATCTTGAAGTCGGATATTTCGCATTTTTCGTGAACGACAACTTTAACTTTGACCATTTCAGACATTAAAGGATCTGCGAGAATATATTGCCATCTTCCATCTTTGAGTTGGTTCTTCTTCAACTCTTCGTCGCTAACGACCACCTGTATGTTGTCATTGTTTGACCTGAAGCAGATGAAAGAAACGACGGCAGTGTTGTGAAAAGCGACTTCGAATTGGAAACTTTCTAAAACTTCTGTTTTGTCTGCACGATAAAAAACATCTCTTGCTTGATCACTTGATGCTGATATAAGAACGGATTGACATGATGTGGATATATCTCTGCATCTGTCAATCACCTCTAAGTCATGGACAAGCATCTCTGATCTCTTCATCTCTCTTGGATTAGGAATAACCAACCTTCCTTCTTCCTCGAGGATTGATGTTGTTGATGCGCATATAGAAGCACTTTCGGAGCATCCTTCACAGACATATATCGGTAGTAATGATTCATCATATGGATCTGATGCCAATAATCCTCTGTGAATATTTGATTGCCTGCAGATGAATTGATTGACACCTTCTGCGAATAGTTTTCCACAGAAAGCGCACTTAGTTTTGTCGCAAGCAATAATTTGCGAAGCGCTGTCTACTCTCCATGGAGAGATACCGACATTTGTGCAAAGCTTGAGTCTTGTGCGCTCTGGAACAAGAAGGCCAACTCTGGCACGCTCTAATGTGATTGCATCGAACAATGTCTTCGGAGAACTCATGAACTGTTCGAATGATATCTTGAAACGATCAATTGTTGATTGGTCAACTTCCTTCGCTTCCTTGGAAGCAACAATTCCCTTGTTGCTGTACGGTGGGAATCCGCCAATGACTCTGATCGGGCCAATAACGAATTGCTGCTCTTCACCTGTGAATGAAAGTTTGAGAATTGTTGCATAGAAAGGCGTTTTTTCTTCCATTCCATACTCGAATATCTCAAGCATTGGATATGTGACTTGCACTGGCTGATCTACATATGGAAGTTCAACTTTTCCAATGAACTTCATATCGCCAATATCAATGCCTGCTTCAACGCGCAAATATGTCGGTCCTTTGTTGAGCGATGATAACAAAACTTTCAGCTGTTTAACAATCATCGGTCTCGGGAGTGTCACAAAGTAAGAAACGCCTTTGTCGAGCAATGACATAGAGCTACCGAGAGAAACGAGAGTATGTGGAGTTCCTTGGAGTGTGTTGACATATGACGGAGAGATGAGAAGAGACGTGAACTTATCAGTCATGTCTGTGAATGCTTCGATTGCTTTCTGGCGCTGTGGATCGATGAGAACGTTCTGAACTCTGCGTTGAAGCGTAATAGCAGAGTCATTGGATGAATAAGGAAGTGTTGGCGAGAAATGCTTGATTGCATTAACTTTGATCGCCTGTGTATTTGTTGATAATGTCGAAACAATGTTTCCACTTTCAACGAATGTTTTCGCAAGGAAATCGATGACATCTTGTGGCAAAAGTTCCTTTGGATGCTTATTCTCGATATCCTCTGTGGTAGTAAGCAAATTCTGCGATTTGAGCCATATAAGAGTAACATACAATGCAGAATAAAATGTTGCTAAGTTTGTTCTATCAAGAGAGTCAGCGCAGTTGTATCTCATCAGATTTTCTTGGTGCGAGACAGGTGGATCCTTAACGTTGATCTTTCCTTGTTCAAATCCGCTTTCTTCGACCAATGGTTTGATGTATTTGAGGAATTCATTAAACGCCGCTTCACTACCGCCTTCATGGAGCGTCTTGTTGATATTGAATGGCATATATGATACTCCATAGATGTTTTCATCTGGTAATCTTGATAAAGCTCTTGAATAATATTCTAAAAGCTCTGATTCCGAATCTCCCTGCTTTGTTTGGAGCAGTGATATACATAATATCTTTTCGATGTGATATCTATCTTTGAGATATGTGAAATATTGCGGTGTTCCTTCGAAATAATGATCTATATCAACTTTGTGCTTTGGAGTGGATACCTTGGAGTCTAATATCGTGTTCCAGTGAATAGGAATCGATCCTCGTCTCCATCTGTGAGAATAATAATTTTCGCCACGCACGAAAATGAGCTCTCCTTCAACTTCATTGCCAGGTTTTCCTTCGCTGTTCAGACCGCGTGAGGAATACCTTGTTCCTGGATTAGCTGAAGATCTTCTGCAAATGTGTGTGATTGAGAAATCTTTTCCTGGTGGCGTGTATGATTGACAGAGACCCTGGAGGAGAGCAATGCAGCAAAATCCAATGCCCATTTCCTCAAAAGGACGCCTCCATGCGTTGTTCCAGCAAAAACCAGGATCTGGCTCGTAAGAAGGCTTATTAGAAGGCATCAATCTCGTGATATCGTATGTCTCGCAGAAGTAGTGATTGTCTGAGAGCTGAAAATGATCGATTGGTGTTGCATTTTCTTTATCATTCAATATAACTTTAATCAATTTAACATTTCTGACCGCTTGAACGAGATGACCTCCTGGAAGCCATCCCGATATTTCGACGCTATCTATGATTCCTATTGAAACAACGTCATCATATTTAAGTATGCCAAGTAAAGCATTGCCCTTTAGCTTCAGGGATGACTCGAATGTCGATGTAATATATGAGACAGCGAGTGAATGGTCGGGGAAGATATCTATCATCGGTACTCCGATGTATTGTGGACTTCCTGTCGTAGTGTCAACAGTGATGATATAAGTATTGGTTGAGCAGAACGGCTGAATGACCAAGTGGTAGAATCCATGCGTGCTGTAGAAAACTTCAACTTTTGTGCATCTTTTTTCCATTCTTTATATACTAAAATCTTTTTTTATATTGTCACATTTATATTTGTCATTTTGACAATTTGCAATTTACATGTGTCACATTTTAAAGTCAAAAAAAAATGATTTTGACATTTTAAAATTTTCTTGTGTCACATTTTTAGTCAAAAAAAATACATAAAAATGATATTAGTGTCTTTAATATGTGAAACATTTAATTGTCCTAGCTGGTGTGAACGCGGCCAAAAAGTAATGGTTATAAATGGTGTTTGTGGATGTTATTTAAGCTGCAATATGATCAAATGGATTACTTGTTATAACTTCAAATGCATTAAGTGGATACTATCCCAGCAATGAAAGGGATGGTTTTTATGTCAATGGATGTGCAAAATGTCCCAAAAACTGCACCAAATGCATAGGAAATTTGAAATGCACAGATTGCAAAGAAGATTGATTCGTAATTAGAATCTATATTTTATATCAAAATTTAAAGTTTTGTTTATTCTAAACATTGATTTTATTTAACTTAATTTCTCTTTATTATGTTTGAGATCGCTTAGCCTGGAGATCAATATATTTATATTAAATAAATATAATTGGTAATTATTTGGCGCCTTGAGATCTTAAATAATTAATAATTTCGAGAGATTTTTATTTGGTAGCAATTGACAGTGGTGTCTCATGTTGCAATAATGATCTTTAAATGAAACTGATTTATTGAATAGGGAGAATGTTTAATGACACTCTTGTTGACATCTGCCCCATGTTCAACAAGGTATTGAACCATCTTTAACGAATGCATTTCAATGGCAACCGACAAAGGTGTTTCATGTGAAAATGTTGATCAAAAGAAACTGATTTATTAGAAATCAAAATGATGTTCAGATGAGATCAATTGACCATATATCTGAATAATAAATTAAGCATGTCGTTTTCCATCAAAATAGGACCATCGGCGACAAGGGTGTCTAGACACCCTTTAGTTGGGGGTTAGCCCCCTTGTAACAGAAAGTGTCATTTTAAATGAGAGCATGATCTTTCAATTGTAATGTTTCATACAGCGTCCTTCTCACTCGGAAGTGAATGCTACCCCTTTTTAGCATCACCAAATCATCTCCACTCCAAGTTTTGCCCTTTTTTGAGCAATTTTTTTGGTTTTTTATATCCTCTATGCTGTTTTTTTTTTTGCTTAATTTTTCATGCATCTTAGTTTTATATTGCGAGAGATATTTGATTTTTCGCCATTTTGCTTTCATTCATGATGTTTAAGCGGGAGATGGCACTCTTCTTTGATCTTTCAGAAAAATATAAACTTTTGAAATTTTTTTATCTGTTAAAATATGTGAATTTGTATAGAAAAACCGTAGCATTATAATTACATATACACATACTGCTATAAAAACCAAGCTTTTCCATCAAAATTAAATTTTTATTTCAATCACAATATTTAGCGCGAAAAATTGCTTCAAATTCGTTTAAATGTACAGTAAATCGTTTGCATGGAACTTTTGAGATAAGTGGCAAACAAAAATGAGCCTAATTAGTTAACTAATTAGTTAAATCGAACAAAAAATAACATTTTTAGTAAAAGTATGTTTTATCGCAATTAAACAGATGAACAATGAAGCATGCATCATAAAAGAAGGTTTTCAAATGTTTATTGAGAAAAATATGTAGAAATGAAAAAATATCGAGATATTTTCTTGAAAAATAAACGGATTTTTTTGAATCTTTCATGGTTGAAACCCTTAGGTATACCATGAACATTGGAAGTAGAAAATGTCCTAAAGATTAAAAATTGAAAAAGATAATCGAGATTTAATGAGTTAGTTTTTGACGTTTTGACGGAATTGAGCGAAGATTTAAGGCTAGTTAGTGTTTGTATGGGTTAAACCCTATGACTATTATCGAATTTCGGCACAAATGCGCGATGTTGTCAAGATCTGAGATGCAATTATTGAGAAGTTTACTAAAAAAACGAAATTTTTGACAACATAGGCTCAGATGAATCCTTATCCCTACATGTGTAGGTTCTTAACGGCAAGATTTGGCATTGTCGTATGAGTTCACCAAATTATCGAAAAAATATATTTTCGAAGTTGAGTTTAGAGGCGCGGCTTTAGGATAGAATGGAAGTATATATGGTGTAATTGAAGTCCTTAAAGGCTCAAGAAGCAATAGGAGGTGGTTTTTCGGTGGCACCTCACGAAAGCTTACATCATAAATGTAAACTTATCAAATTACGCAGGGGGGAACGATAAATTGGTAAAAGTATGGCAAATCTGGGTAATATCAAATTATATTTATGGTATTTTGTAGGATAAATAAGAGTGTAATATGCTGGCATCAACTAGATATCATTATGTTGTGTTCTAAGTAAATAGTCGAAATCACTTGAAATGTGATATGAAGCATTAGGTTTATGGCTCACAATATGTTGCTAGTCATATAGCAGGATATAGTGAACCAGAAATCAGGTGTTTCCTATCAGATTTGTCGAAATAATGCGTTTTGAAATAAATTTCGACCTGCAGGAGCCACAAATCTCCATGCTTGTCACACGCACTTGCACTGTGCTAGTTCAGTAAGACAATTAACGGCTTTTGTAGGTCGAAATTTATTTCATACGATTTTGTTAGGCTAAAATGACTGTCTTTCAAACTTCATGCTTCCTAGCTTGCTTCTGTGCTAGGATATGTGTAGTGATAGATAGCTTTTATATCTGATTTTGATACAGCGTAAATCTGTAATCTATTTAGCTCAATAGAGCGAGAATATGATGCTGAATTGAGTCAATAATTGAAGCCATCAATAGTTGTTTCCATGATCGCAATCTCAGAATAGTTGAAGCCATATACCAGAAATGAGCATGCAGTGTTCTGGCAAAAGAGTCTAATGTGCTCATGGGCCCTTAGCATCAAGCCAAACTAGAAATATACATTCCAAGATTTGCAATGAAAATATGAAGCATGATTTCTCATTTGATATTGGCTTAAAAGTATCATAAAAGGGTAAACAATAGTATGTTTTGGGAATGGGTAAAATTGTGGGTGTCTGGACAAACAGTTATATACCCTCAAAATTGAATGGTATCTGGAGGTTTGGCCAGACACCCACAAAAAAAGTTATATTGCATGATATGCATGCTTATATAAAATAAAACATATTGGCTGGATTAAAATTCAAAAATGAAGATTTTTTCTGAAAGATAAAAGACTTTTTCAATAAATATTTTAGTTTTTCAACAGACACAACATATCAGACAATACCGCAACTTTTTTGACATAAGGTTCCCACTTCCAGAACATCCTTAATAATAAACATATGATGTTGATTGATTATAAATCACAAAGATGATCAAAATACATTGATTTATCACATATAATATTCACGATCAAAGGAGATTGAATTATAAAATAAAATAATGATGATCGAATGAGATTGATTACAAAATGATTGACATCTGCACCATTCACGACGAGATATCGGACAATTTCAATTGATTTCATTTGAATAGCAATAGATAGATGTGAATTATATCATGATAATTATCAAATTATGAATAATGATGAATAAGTGAATTATTATTGACATTTGCACCATGCTCCACAAGATATTTAACAATCTCGATGGATTGCATTTTAATTGCAGTTGATAGAGGAGTTTCATATCTCAATAATGATCATTTGAAGTTGATTAATGGGATTTATTATTGATGAACGAAAGAAATTGATAGAATCTATATATTAATGTTAATCAAAATTAATTGTTGTATTTCATATAATATTAATTGATTCTAAATGTAAACAATGATTAAATGGAATTAATTGATTCTGTATAATAATGATAATCAAATGGTATCGATCAATATCACGTATTATTGATTGATAAATCTCATATTGACGTCGGCTCCATGTTCGACAAGGAATTGAATGATCTTGAAAGCTTTCATCTCGGGAGCAATATATATATAGGTGTTTTATATCACAACGACGAGCATATGATATTGATTTATAAAATATTATAACGATGATTAAGTGAGAAAAATTGATTTCATTTTAAAATGATGCTCAAAAGATATTGATTGATCATATATAAGGATGTTGCATAAAAAATATTGACTGATTTTTTATAATAATTATGAACAAATGAGAACGACTGATTGATTATAATAATGAAAATCAAATAGTATTGATTGATTTTATATAATAATGAAAATGACATTGATTTATCCAATATAATAATGATGATCAAACGATAATTGTTGATTTCATTAATTCTTTAATATAATGGAGAAGAAATGGAGGTAATTGAATTCATATTATTATGATGGCCAAAGGAAAATGTTTGATGTAATGTGTTAGTGATATTCACATGAGACTGAATGATTATTTATTACAATGATGATCGAATGAGAATGATCGATTATATATAAAAATGATTATTAAATGTTATTGATTTATTATATATAATAATGAAGTTCAAATGTAATGGATTGATTTTATATAATATATTGATATCATAGTTATTTTCAATAAGAAATATTAAAGCATCAAAATTTCCATAATATAAACACTTTGCTGAGCTCATTTCTCCTAAAGATCCTTTTGTTTCGAGCAGCCAATTGAAAATGTCATTATGGTTATAAGTAATTGCTGCATCCAAATCTTCATCTGACACTGAATGCCCATCGTTATATAAAGACATAAAGATATTTTTGTTTCCTCCTTAAACTGCGCGAACAAATGTTTTATATGAGATTTTGCTTCCCATCAATTTGAGAAGTTTAAAACAGTTCTCAGATCCATATTTATGTACGCAACATCGATCAATGACAATCCTTCTGCATCCCTTTGATCCAAATTAAATGATTCTTTCTTCATTGCATCATGGAAATCTTCAAGTTTATCCCATGCAACATAGTGGAAAGTAGTCTCAATTGGATAAATGTTATGACATCAGATGCTTCCTTTCCGGAATCAACACTGTCAAAATCAAAGCCTAAACTGTAAAGCACTACGCTGAAATCTTCATTTCGAGGAAAATAATCAAAGTTATATTGTTTATGAAGCTTTTTGAGAAGACTTGAATATTCAATAACGTTTTATGGACGAATCATTGATGCTGAATCAATAGTAAAAGCTATGGTTTCTAGAGTCAACGCGTTTTCGTTCAGTTTATCCGATAATTCTGAAAATAATTTTTTAATTTGCTCCTTCCCAGCCTAAATTTCGAGTAAAGACCGCATAATATTGATTGGTGCCCGAAAGCATTCGGGAGTTTCTAACTCTTCGACACTCTTGACCTTCAAATCATTCAAAGATTTCATCAATGAAAAAATTGTCACTTTACATTTACAAATTGTCAAATTAAAATGACGAATGATTTAAGATCTATTTCTTTCCTGAGTAAGTGGCATGATTTTGAGCTTATTTACATGGACAAGAAGTACTACATTTCCAGTCAGATTCTTGCAGCGATATCTCCAACAATTAAAGATCTTATAACAAAACAAAAACAGTTTTCGTACAAGTTGCCGGCAATCCCTGGAAATATCAACGATTTGCTTGATATTTTTAGTGGCAAAGAAATACTTATTAATGATACAAATGTATTATTTTTATATTTTTGCGGCTGCTGTTTCCAAATTCAAGAATTGATATACGAAACAAGTGATGCTTTAGTTACAGTACAAGACAGGAATGAAATTATTTTATTAATTTCATCATTGAAAGAAAAAGATATTGATATCACAAATCTTTGTCAATTTATTTCAGCAAATATCGACAAGTTCATTCGATTAGAAAAGTTTAAGAATATTGACGTTGGAATTGCAGCAAAAATTATCGAATCTCTAACAATGAACTGCATCGATTCCTGTGCTTTATTTACATATATCGTAAATCGCTTCCAAGAGGCCCCTGAAGAATTTTCACGAATCCTTCAAACTGTTTGCAAACAATATCTCAATCCAATCACATTATCGATAATTCTAAAGTCACCATATATTGATATTAACAAATTCAAACAATCATTGATACCAGTTTTGATTACTGGATCGAGTTCTAATGCTCCATCATCAGAAAATGTGCACACTATTATTTCTTACGAATTCGGCAAAGAAACATCAGGATTGTTCGACTATTTCAGAATTCATCATATTTTATCGACATCGATAGACATTTCGGCTTCATCTACTTATAGTCCTGAATATCCTGTTTCGAATCTTCTCAACAATGATTTCTCACTTTATTACTCTAGTGAGAAAGGCCCTGTTGAGTTCGTTGAGATCCATTTATTAAATGGAACACTATCACCAACACATTACACACTAATGAGTTGTGCTGCAGGTGAAAGAAAGCTTGCACCAACATCGTGGACATTTTCTGGCTCTAGCGATGGCAAAAACTGGGTTCTTCTTGATTCCCAATATAATAATAGCTCGCTATGTTATGATCGGAAAGCTGTTGTATTCCCTATTGTCAAAGAATCATGGAAGAGCTTTTCATACTTCCAACTTGCTCAATATGACTCAGGAGGCATCAAAAATAAAAGACTTTTGTTAGCAGGTATCGAATTGTTTGGTGCATATTCTCCAAACGTTAGTGCATAAAAAGCTTTTATTGTCAAAAATTTATATTTACATGGCAAATAATTTATTTTTCATGGCAAAATATGTTTTACATGGCATAGCTCGATTTTTTACACATATTATATTTACTTGACAAAAGATTCGTTTATTTGGCAAATATCCTGTTTATTTTACAAATATTTAATTGGCAAATGGAGGATGAAAATATTTTATCTGTGTATTTTGGTGGTTGTCATATACAAAACTACTTATACACAAATATTAAGAAAAAAGTGAATGATCCCCTTGAGACAATTCCTTTCAATATAATTTTGAACGAAATAAGCCAAATAAACATAATTGCTCATTAAAACTTTGTTTAAATAATATAGTACACTCACTCTAAGTCGACAGGCTTAAGAGTAATCTCTGATTCATCGATATGATGATTTTCATTCCACTTCATCCATGTCTGTTGAAGGAATTGCGTCCAGATCTTCTTCAACCACGGAGAGAGCTCTTGGGGTCTTTCGTTGAGCCATTTTTGGAAATCGTCGATTGTGACCCATTTAACATTACTAACTTCTTCAGGGTTTGGATTTACAGCTTCAACGTCATAATAACCGTAAACAACATGATCAAGTTCGTATTCCGCCCAACCATCTTTGTAAATTGCTTTATAAATGAAAGAACCCACCTCCTGAAGCTTGGATTCCTTTGTAAGCTTGATATTTAATTCCAAATCAACTCTTCTCACTGCAGCATCCAAAACTTTTTCATTTGGTTCAGGATGAGAACAGCAAGTATTGGCCCAAATTAACGGAAATGTGATCTTGTTCGCTGACCTTTGCTGCAAAAGCAATCTCTTCTTAGAATCGAATAAAAATAAAGAAAATGCGCGATGTAATATTGGCTCAGGCTCTGTTCTATGGACTGTGTACTTGTCTGCCTCACCAAGAACGTTGTCCTGCTTGTCAACAAGGATAACGTGAGCATTTTTCATTTGATTGTGTTGTTCTTCGGACAAAGCTGGGCTCACGATACGGATTGGAAAAGTGACATTTTTGCTTTGTCTTCGGGCACTCAATGGGGAGAAAATAAAATGGCCGATCAATCTGGTCGGACAATTTCCGATCCGTAGCTCACGAAAATTAACTAAGGAAAAATTTTTTTCGCTTGAAAACATATTAATTATATAGTAAACATGATTAATATCATCCCTGAAAAAGCTTATTTGAAATCTATCGGCCAATTTTTGTATAAACGGAAAATAAATCTCTTTTTTAGCTTAAAACTCTATTTTTAGCCTTTTAACTGTGATTAATGCAATACAAACACTGGGTGCGGGCTATATTTTAGATGTGTACATATAAAACAGCTAAAAATAGAGTTTGGATCGAAATATCACGTCATTGATTTTAAGAAATGCTTTTTGTTATAAAATCATTTGTGAATATCATCTACAAGAGCTATGGAAAGCAAATATTTCAATATCCTTGTAAAATAGCATTTAGAAAAAGATATCAATAGTTTATTCCAATAACAAAACAGCAACACGTAATAAATAACCTAAAAGGCTTGATATCTATTGCATGCAGAATGCAAACAGTTGTAATGCTGTCTCTGTAAGTGAAAGAATGAAGAGTTTATTTTTGCAACTCGAAATGAGCCGATAGATTCTTGATGATATTTATGTGTACTCATTATTAGGAAGAAATCGATCTGAGGGACCAGGCAGCAGGTCGGAAATATGCTTTTATAAAATCATTGATATATTGATTTGCAGGTTTTAGAGAAATAAGACGAAAAACTGCGACAAAAGCGCATGCAGTGATAATAGAATCGTTACTTGTAAGATTTGAAGGTATTTGAAATAAAATGTGAATTTCGAGTTACTGGACGATAATAACCAGCTGTGGTAATAAGATAAACTGTAGTTAAACATTTACATAAAGAGATTCACCTATCATCTTTATTCTATGCATACTGTGTTTTGGGAATAGGTAACTCTTTTATCTCTGTAAATTAATAGAACGATAGAAAATGTACGTTAAATTTTGATCCCAGCTTTCTTCAGACATAAATTTTTAAAAATGTCGGTTTTTGTAAAAACTTTATCAAAATAAATATCTTTTTCGAACTCTCCGTCTTGTGTTGTAGTGATTTTCATCATGAAAACCGAAAAACTTTGATTTTTGATGAAAATCGTTGAAAACTGCAAAAAAAAACAGTGATAGCATTCTTAGGTTGATATGGTGGGATGGATAAAATGAAAATTAAATGATTTACAGAAGGTGTGGCGGGCAATTAAATTTTTATACGCAAAATTCGGCGAAACTCGTTTTTTAACTCACTGGATTAACTTTTTGCTACGTTATTGAACCCCAATGTACAAAATCCTGTTATGCATGATATATTAAAGAATTAGCTAACAAAGTCTATATTTCATTAAAATATTAGATATATCTTTCATCAAAAACATTGATTTGCCATGATGTGCTTTACTCATTATAATATATTATATTCCCATTGTATAGCATTTTTATAACGTAAAATATGTTGTTGTCGATGATAAATAGGTAAATCTAATCACAAATATGCTTTTTTTTTGAAAAAAAAGTATTCCAAGTGTTCACACATAAGCTATGCGTGTTATTCTCCCAAAAATTTAACCAGTTAAATTTGAAAAATTGAAAAGAACCGAAATGTGACATTTTTTTTGGGAGAATTATATAATTCTCCCTAAAATACAATGATTTTAGTATACCTTTTTTTCTCAAAAAAGCATATTTGTGGCACTCTGAATTTGCAATATTTTTTAAAAATAATTAGATAAATAGCATTAACAGTACATACCCTATACATATTCATTGTTAAATATATGCATTAACTCCAGCCAGACCCTTCAAAATTAACCTTTAAAACCATTTCGACTCACTTTTGTATTCTACATATCATGTTTAGTAATATTTTCTGCTTAAAATCGAAAAATAATTGTGAGATGTTCGTCTTTTGCACTCATTTTTATTTTGCTCAAACATACTAAAATGCAGCATCTCTATAGCATATATTATCTATTGGCTAGCTCAAAATTCAGCAAAACCCCATTATTTAACCAAAAAATATATTTTGCATTTTTTTGGCTATGTGAGTGATAATTTTCTGGTTCTTCAAGTCACGCGGCTATAAATTTTGCTGAGACGTTGTTCCATCATGGGGATATCAGTTGTGATCTAGTCATTTGGAACCAACTTGATCAAGATGTTAGGAAATCTGAATCAATTTTAGTTGGCATATCACACCTGAATGAAGCCCCAAATCGTGCCACTTATAATTTGCAATATTCTTTAATATATAATTTACATTTTATATAGTTTGAGCTAAAATTAATAATTATTACCCATGATATGTTTTGTAAGAATGCGTATACAGAAATACGTTTTGTAAAGGAAATAAAATATTTGATAAAACTTATAGAGTAATTCATTATTATAACATACTAGCATGTTTGAAATTAGCATGGTAGTTGTAGTCATGTCTTCAATTCGAAATTATTTGGAGAATAAATTTTTTTAATATTATATCAGCGACAAGATACTATCATCGTATCATTTCAGGTTTTCCATACCAAGTACATAGTGGGATTACAATATTCAACAATGAAATCTTAGTCGAATATGGGGATTCAAGTTCGAATTCGATCATTATGCAATATATAAATCTAAGATAGGCTTAGATATGATGTAGTAGTATCATTTTTGTGGATTCTTATATGCAACATGTAATGCATTGATAGGATAAAAAATATAAAAATCAATTTTCAATTGCTAAACATTAGCGCACGAACCAAATCAGTCATGGTATTAGGCACTGCCGCTGATGTTCATAGCAGAAAATGGTACCCAAATAATGCGTATTCAGAGTGCCACACCTTCTTGATTTACAAAAATATCAATAACCTAATGTGAATGTTATTAAACGGTAATATTTAGATTTTTAAACTTACCATTATGTGTAAAAGTGTTGTTGGCTCTAAAAGAGAGATAATAAATGTTTATTTGAAGAATTTGTTCATTTGGATAAATTTGTTTTATGTTATGATTTAGAAGTTGAATGCTATTCTAGTCATAATCAAATGGTGGGTAATCTAAAATTATTTCTATATATTTTTTCCAACATTCTTAGATGAGATTGAGATTGATTGGGATCAACATAACTTTGTATTGTCTGTTATTCCATAAATAGGATGGTTGTTATCATAATATTTAGTCGGGAAATTTAAAAATGATAAAACATGCAATTATGTCATGAGCCAATAGGAAGTTCTATACAAATCATTGCGTGTAGCAGTAATATCCAATTGTTGATGGTTCATTTTAACTTTTTTTATCAATGCATGCAATTATCTTTGAATTATGAGTATATGTTAATGAGATATAATACCTCCGTGGATTTTATTGCAGCAGTGCGAGTTTTACTTGACATACACATAAAATAACAACTTATTTGATGAAATTTTTCTATTCATGCGTGTCAAAATGTGTTTTATGCTTCCAATTTGTTTACATTGAAGTTTTTGAACAGTTGGCAATAGATAGGAGAACAGATACAATTGTTTGAAATATATATCTGTTTAACTTCAATAAAATGATCAACAATGATTTCTCAAGCATTTATTTTATAATAATTATATGCAGTCTGTAGTGTTTACCAATTGCAATACATTTGAAATAAGAAATATCATTGCAATAATGATTTCACTCGTTCATCATTACCCCGAAGAAAAAAAATGAAAAAAAAAATTGTTTTTCATGGTAAAATTTTGTGAAAACAATGTTTTAAAAATGAAAAACAATCAAAAATATTTTTAAAAATCGCGATCATTTTATAAATAAAAAAATGCCCTTCTCTTCATGGTTTCGAAGCTTCATCATAGAGAAGGTAATACCGACGATAACAGGGGGATATACGTACTACAATAACCAGCCTCTGCTGATTTTCTGGATTCATACTTTAATATTCGCGTGGTCCTTTTTCCTTCCTTTGATTATTGTCAATGTTTCCGGCAATAATCCGCTTTCTCTCATTCATCCGATTCTGACAATGCTCATTTGGTTCATCATTAAGCTAATAAACTACCAAATTCATCAAGATTTCGATAATCAACAACAGGAAGTTAACGATTTTTCACCACAAATGATTCCGCTTTCTGATCAAAACGAAGAACCTCCTTACGGAATCTCAAAATCTGTTTGGAGAATCAGAGATTATTTAACAGATTTCTCAAGAATCGACATTAACACGATTTTCTGTGAAGCAATACGCGAAGGATACCAAACTAACGAACTTTTTCACTTCTACGACTTATTCCAAAGCGGTCAATTGAATGGATATTCGATGAGCGTGAACAGAGATTCACAGAACGTTGAAATTCCAACAGAAATACACATTCTCGGTTGCAAGTATATTGTCAAGTGGTCGAGGAAAGATCTCGAAAGCTGGTTCGATAGACCTTTTAAATTAATCGATGTTGTCGTTTCTCCACTTTTCGCAGCTGTTTGCGGTATACTTTGCCTCCTCAACTCCAATTTCATCAATTCTGCGAGTAAAGCAATTTTCGTATTTTCAACTGCTGCAGCTCAATATTCTTTGCTGCTTGCACCAAACCCAGACAGTTCTTCAACCACAGTACAAGACCCATTTACGCCATACTCAAGAGCTTTTCATTTAATCGCATTTCAATTAATTTTCTCGTTATTAACATACTTACAACAAGTTGAGTGGCTTGCTTCAGCATCGCTCGATGTATTCAATGCACAACTATCAATGAACAGTATTATAGAGTTCACTGCTGGTGTTTTTAGATATATCGTAATTTTATTCCCAATTTTTAACATGTTAGGAATGATTGGAAGTCTGAAAGATTCGTGGTTCGATGTGTTCGAAACTCTGCACTCTGTATTTTTCGGAAAGAGTGGATATATTTCGTTCTACAGCGCAAATCTCGGATTTTTCATCGACACTGTTGTTTTAGTTTTACTGACCATTTTGCATACGTATTTCTCTCACTTGTCATGGGCAAGGTATCTTGCAGAAGCTGTCGCAGCTGCTGTTGGTGTCTATTTCGCATCCAGTAATCAATTACCACTTATCACAAAACTTTTAGGTCTTGAAAGTAGAGATTATTTTTTAGGTGATAATAATGGACCTTTAAGGACAGCATGGATTGCATTTGTTAAAGGAGCATGGGTTGGAGTAATTCTGTTTATTGTGCTTCTTTTTGCGCATGGAAATGTTTTTATTTTATATTCAGTTTGTTCGATATTTTCGATTGTTGCAGTTGTTACACATTCGATTCTTCCAAACTTGACAATGCGAAATCCATACGGCAAATTCTCGGCTCCTTTCTTCGAACCTGAAGGACACTATAAGAAATATATGCGCATTATGTCACTTATCGAGCAATTGCTGCTTTCTCCTTTATGTATTGGTGCTGTTGTTTCTGTCTCAGAAATGAAGAATTTTGGACTCGCTCAATGGGCGGAATCAGCTGTAATCATCACTATGGTTATTGGTTTATCGTGCACTATATATAGGAACCCAGTATTGTTTGCCCTGAGTTACATGATTACTTCAATGGCTGGACAAATATTCGATAATGCTTTATTCCAGTTCATGGTTTATTTCTTGATTTTGCAGAAAATTTCAGAAATACACAAGAAAATAGAATTCATTCTCGCATATTCCAGCTTCCACGCGATGTCCCGCACAAGGCAAGTCTTTGTTTTGTTTACAATGCTTGCGAATATCCAGCTCACTGCGTTTGGAATTTTAGTTTCAGCAATCTTGAATTCACCAATTATGCCGTTCAGCGGATATCCTCTGTTTTTGCCAAGTTATCCACGTCCTAACATTTTCTGGTTTGAGCCATGGAAATATGAACCTCGGCCTGGTGATGCACTGTTTTATAAGGATATATCGGACTCTTTAGCGGAGAAAATGGCGACTGATGTCGAACATGGAATTTTCCCGCTTCTTAAAGAGAACAAGTTCTTCCTTCTTTGCGATGATCACTTCAATGCCATTGTTCACGTTATTTCTGCTGGTGTTGGATACGTCGCCTTCCAGCTTCGTGGCCTTGAAGCAAGAGATCAAACATTGTGTCACAGAAACGAATTGCAAGTTGTAAGATCAAATCTTGAAAATGTCGATGAAATGAGAACATTCATGGCATCATCTTTGTTAACAAGATTCACTTCTCTTCTGTGGATTCCTATTTCCAAACTTCTAAAGATTCTCAAGCTTCCAGAAGCTTTGTCACCGAAGCAGAGAGCTTTCGTCGCAAGTTGCTGTTGGAGAACTTTAAGAGATGATTATACTCTTGAATCTTATACTGTTTCATCCAACAGAGTTTCTCTCTGTTTCCCAGATAGAAATCACCAGGATCTCGTTCACCTTGAGCTCATCAAATGCCTTGCTGTTTCTCTTGATGAAAACAGCGGCGTTTGTGTTCCTGCTGATTTCCAGATCAATCTTCCACCAGAGAAAGAGAACGAAATTCTCAACTTCATTGACAAAGTTGGAAAGAACTCTGTGAAGCGTGAGATTCTCGCTGTTGCACAAGTAATCATTGGTGAACTCAATAAGATCCAAGGTGACTTCGATTGGAAGCTTTTTAAGCTGTTCTCGAGCAGCGAACTTAATCTCAATCAGGAAAGTTTGTTATGGATTCCTTCGGAAATTATTCGCAAACTTGTTGATTGCTTTAGAGCAGCAGTATCAATAGCTGTCCACAACGCAGCTGGAATTCTCCCAGATGACATAGATGAGTTGATCCAAATGATTCGCGAAAAGGTCAATGACCACCATGTTCTTCCAGAATCAGATCCAGACTGGGCTGGTTTAATTCAGCGAAAAGAACCAGAATTAGAGACAATGCGTCAGTACCAGGATGACGACGAAATGACAGTGAAATACATGATGTTCACACGTCGTCCACAGAAATTCAAGCTAATAGAGATCAACGGAGAACTCGTTCGCGGAATATGGGCAAGCGAAATAAACGAAACAGTTTTCCTCGAATCAACAGATAGAGAGAGACCAAGTATTCAGTTCGATTCATTCCTCCTTAGAAACATTATTGCACAATCAGTCAACTCTCCTGTTGGCTATCCTGAAATAATATGTCCGATTTCATTTAGTTATTCGGACTTTCTTAAATAAATTGTTTGATTTATAGAGTTTTATTCGAAAATCATTATATTTTTCATTTCGTATAAGAAAAAATGAGAAATTATCAAAGAACTTTGTATTCTTTAAAGTATATATTTAAATCTACTTGCGCATCTGAACACCCGCCTTGAGAACTTCATCGACGAGAAGGAGCTGTGTAGCAATGAGTGGAGCAGACTGGAGCTGCTGTCTCTTGACGCAGTAGTTATCCCAGACGCCGTTCTTCTTTGGATCAAGGAGTTCGCCTGTCTCTAAGTCGAGGCCCTTAACCTCGCCCTTGTCGGCAGCGGCCTGGAGGGCAACGAGGCAGTCAACGGCATCATGGCCGGCGTTCTGAGCGAGGACGCGTGGGATCTCAAGGAGAGCCTCAGCGTATGCCTCGATACCGAGCCTGTTCTTGCCGGAGACGGACTTCTTGAACTCGTGTAAGTGAGCGCAGAGGCAAGCTTCGAAGGCACCAGCACCAGCAATAGCGCAGCCATCCTCGATAGCGTTGTTGACAGCTCTGAGGCCATCTCTGACAGCATCCTGCATCTGCTTGAGGGTGTGGTTGTTTGGACCGCGCATGAGGATTGTGACGGAGCGTGGGGCCTTAACATCCTCGATGAATGTCCAGTGGTCTTCGCCGACGATTGTTTCGTAGACGTGGCCAGCCCAGCCGAGGCAGTCTGGTTCGAGGTTCTCGACGGAGTTCATCTGGCGGCCGCCGCAAGCCAATGTGAGTCTTTCCATGTTCCTCAGCTTGGCGCGGCGAACGGCAGAGATGCCAGCGCGCTGGAGCTTCTCGAGAGATGGGAGATCGATACCCTTCATGTTGGCGACAAGGAAGTCTTCGCCGTTCTTGCAGACCTTGTTCTTGAGATCGATAATCTTCTGGACCTTGGCATCGACGAACTTGCGCTCTGCCTCAGCCATCTTCTCACGCATATCAGCGGCGTTGGAAGCGAACTGTGTGTTGACTTCTGTGTTCTCGAACTCGAGAGAAACGTTGCATGTAAGGATGTAGACGTTGTGCATGTCGCGCTTCATCGATGGATGACGGAAACCGTGATCGAGAACTAAACCTCTGATGAGAGCTGTATCTGAAGCGAGCTTTGACATCATTGTGAGCTGCTCAACCATGAAGAGGTTGACCTTCTCGCCATCGCGCTTGATAGCGAGAACAGCGTCTGTGACGATCTGTGTGAGTTGGTCAACGAGCTCTGGTGGGAGCTTTGTGCAAAGTGATGTGCGGGCGACATTGAGGAGGAAGTCTCTGTCGATCTTTGGTGTGGACTTGTACTTCTCGATGAACTTAAGGGCTTCATCGCGAGCAGCTTCCAAACCTGTTGTGAGAACACGTGGGTGAACGCCCTCAGCGAGACGTCTCTCGCACTGCTTGAGCATTGCGTCGATCAAAATGATGGTAGATGTTGTGCCATCGCCAGTATTTTCATCTTGAGCAGCAGCAGCGCGTGAAATCATGATAGCTGTTGGGTGGATGATTGTAAGGTTCTTGAGGAGAACTGTTCCATCCTTTGTGAGCTGAACATCGCCAGCGCCGCCGACGAGCATCTTTAATGTGCCGCATGGACCTAAGTTCGTCTTAAGGATGTCCGCGAGCGAGTGGGACGCGTTCAGGTTCATGGAGAGAGCCTGGTTGTGGCGGTAGAGTTCTGCCTGTGAGTTGAGTTGGGAAACTGCAGCCATATTTTTTACTAAATAGTCAGAATGAGCCGTTTATTAATTTCTCATTTTTGTTCAATTTTAAAAATATAACACCTCTGTCATCTGTATTTTCATATTTCATCGAGAAATCCGCCCGACCACATAAATTTCCAAATCTCAAAAAACGAATAATGAGTGCCCAATTTTGGTATATTATATCTCTCTACACAATGTAATATATGAAAACATGATTATTTTTTGATTTTCTTTAATTTTGAAACTATTGTTTTCATAAAAATCGAAAGATTTTTCTTTAAAAATTTAATTTTCTTATTATATATTAATGTTCATTATAAAAATTATCTAGAAAAAGATTTGATTTTTAGAATATCTGCATATTCTCTTTCCGAAATATCACATTTTCATTCATAATTTCAAGATATCACTTTATTCAATAGAAAAGACTTCATTTTTTGGTAAATGTATTAACTACCGATCTGCAATACATTCACAATGGAGAGAAAGGCTGGAATCAAAAATTGTTTGTTTGAATGTTATAAAACAGTCCATTGAAGTGAAAAATAGTGTCTACAGACCATGGGAATATCATTTTAAATGGAATTTTTGGACTAAAAAGACGTTAACGAAGAAAATTATAAATAAAAAAGTGATGAAACAAAAAAAAATCGAAAATGAGCATATTTAGGCGGAATTCGATTCTCGACAACAGTATTTTACATTCTCGAAATACTGGTTCTCTCGGGGATCTTAAGTCCGCACAAATGAGGGATGCAAATCAACCAGAGAGTCCGAATCGAAACGCAAATCACGAACAGGCTCCGATAAATCGTTCAAACTCGATGTTAAACAATCTACAGATGCGCCCTGGTACAGCATTAGGTGGTTCTCGTCTTTTAGCGAATTTAAACCGTGATAACGACTTTAATGCTCATATGAGCAGAGATAATCTCTCAAAAACAGATGTAATGCCTCGAAGGATAGAAGGAAGACCACCACCAATACCAAAACCTAATGTTGCACCTAACAAAGAACCAATTCAAAATCAAAATCCGCCACTAGAAAACAATTCACCTCCACCGATAGAAACAACACCATCAGAAAAAATCAATGGTGTCAAAATTACAGTACAAAACTTCGAAAATCAACGTCCTCAATCAGCAAGATTATTAACAGGCAATATTTTTTCTCAAAACACTGATGAATCAAATCCACTTAACAACAGACCTCAATCAGCGCGTTTACTTCCTAAACCTACCGATAACGATTCTTTATTTTCTCAAACTCAACCTGTTGACGCAACAAACATTCCTCCAAAGGGCGATATATTCTTTCCGAAGATACAAATGGAGTCGAATCCGGTGCCAAAAGATATACCGCCGCCTATAGATGTCGCGCATTACACTAACACATATTCTTCTGATAGTTATAGCTTTACCCCGAGCGCTCCTGTTAGTCCGCAGATGGAAGCTGTCAAAAAACTCAGTAAAACCGAGAAAAAATTAATTGAACAGATCAATCGATCATTAAATAATTTTAAGCAATCATTTTCACGAGAACTCAGTAAATCTTTTCGTAGCGACTACTATACATCAACGCAAGAACTTGATCAGTTCAAAAACGAATTAATAAATGAAACTCGCGATATTTTGAAGTCAATTGATTTATTTTCGATTGATGTTGTGTCAATATCAAACAAGATTGGAATAACTCTCGACGATGGCGCTAAGAATATATCCGCTATATTGTCAGACAATGAAATGCAACAAAAAGCTAAATTCGAGACAAAGAAAGATCTTTTATCTGATTACAGCCGTTCTTTGAACGAACTTTGTAAGTCTTACAATGATAATACGAAGTTAGTCATGAATAAACTTAATACAGCGCTGAATCAAATCTCTCAAGAAAAAGAAAAAATTGTATCAAAGAAACAAGAAATTACGAGAAGACAGCGCTCAATAAAACTGAAATATTCCGATCTTGAAAATACAGCTGCAAGGCAGAAAATCGAAATGGAAAATTCTGTTCGTACTACTGAACAGATACAGATGGCAATGGAGAGCATTACTGAATCAGAAGATAATCAAAGTTCTGCGGATATTTATCGTTCAATCGATCAAGAAGTTGAGCAAATCATGAATCAATTAGATAACGAAGAAATGATTGATTTTCAAGACATGGCAAAGAGAATCACAGATAATATGGCCTCGATCAATTCTGGATTACTGGCCGACTTTAATGATATCAATGATGCCGAAATTATGGCTGCGCAATCAATCAGATCTGTTTTATATCAAAGACCGCGTCAAATGCCAATGATTAGTTTTGTAAATGAAGAATCGCCAACGAAATCTGTTGGAAGACCCAATCATCACTAATATCACTATTATTTTGTTTGTTTTTAAATGTTTATTATATTTGAAACCAGAAAATTTTTTCATTAGAAATGATTTTTCATTTTGAACTTATTGAATAGATAAAAATCAAAGTTCTTTAATGAAATCTGTACAAAATTTAATGCTAAGAAGAATGATAACAGTTTTGGGACATTTGATTTTCAATTAGTCGTAATTCTGATAATTGAAAAATTTTTCAATGGTATGTGAAATTTTATGGAAAAATCATTTTTTAGCTGTCCGAAATAGATAATGACTAAGTTAAACTATGTAATTCGTTTGCACTGTTTTGAATGCTTTCATTCAATCTGGAAAAACCAGTAAGTGGCACTATTAATTTCGCTGAACAGATGGAAAATGGTAACAAAGTTTATAATTTGAACTACCCGTGCTCCAGCAACATTGTCTGCACTCCCTACACAACAACTTTGCCCGTTGGTAAATACAAATTCGAAGTTATTGGAGCTGGAGGTGGATATGGATCAGGATCAAAACCAGGAGGTAAAGGAGGAATAAGAACTGTTTTTTATTCCTTTACGTCACCTTTATTCGCTTACTTTTTTATTGGAGGGAGAGGATCTGATGGATCTTCTTATGAATGACAAAAGACTGACCCTCCAGGCGGATACAACGGTGGTGGAAAAGGAGGATTGGAAGCACCTGACTCTAGATATGCTGGTGGGATTGGAGGTGGAAGTACTGACATTAGATTATCATCTAATGATGTGTCAAACAGAATAATTGTTGCAGGAGGTAATGGAGGGGACTGTATTAATGTAAATTCTGAAGGGAATGGAGGTGGAAATGAAGGCACTCCTGGAACAAAGTATGATTCATCATATACGCAAGAAGGGGGTGCAGGAACACAATCTCAAGGCGGTTCTGCTCTTACTTCGAGAGGAGTAACTGCTGGACAGCTATATTATGGAGGACAAGGAAGTACTAATAGGCGTGGATGGGGAATTGGTTGTGGTTTATCAACCGCTGATCATGGAAATGGAATGTGTGTGTCAGGTGGAGGTGGAAGTGGCTATATTGGAGGTGTGGAAAGCTCATCACAATATGGAGTCACGAAATCAACATCGAAATACACAAATACAGGGAATGGTCTGATTAAAATAACTGTTTTTGAAAATAAAGACAATAAAATAGGTTGTATTTGCTCTAAATATTTAAATGTTTATGTTTTTTCGATATCTTGTCGTCTTATTCTAATGACTTTCGTTATGCCATTGACTCGATAACTTATGTTTTTTTTGTTTTGATATTTCTCAATATTTTTAAATAAAAAACATATTTTTAGTTTCATAACCGATCTATTTTACCACAAATCCTATTGTATAATATAAATATAAATACAACAAGTCAATAAAATATAAAAATTTGAGATATCAAATATATTTTCTGAATCATTCAATACACATTGAACTATAGATGCGATTTCGTGAGCTTTGTGATTTAAAGCAGTTGGAATGCTCAAAAATGCATTCACTATTAAATTAATTTAACATGCGCAATTCTTTATTTTTATAATTAACAACAATAGCTACTTTTATTTTCGTTGGGAGCAAGACCTGGGTTCTCCATTGTTTCCATCTTTTCTCGATATTCGAAACATTTTTGCACAATATATTTAAATGACTCAGGAATATTTTGGCCCGTTACAGCGCTACTCTCTGAATACTCGAAGTTATTGCTTAAACAGAACTCGTGCGCTTCTTCTTCAGTGACTGTTCTTTTAGCAGCAAGATCGCTTTTATTTCCTATTACAATTATCGGTACTTCGTCCTGAAGAAGTGCTTTCCACTCGAGAATCGAATTAAATGTGTTTTTATTTGTAATATCAAACATGATCACGGCTCCAAAAGCGTTTCTCCCATAAATTGGTGCCATAGATCGAAACAACTCCGAACCAGCAGTGTCCCATATCTGAATTTTCTCCTTCTTTCCCTTGAAAGTAAAATTGTATTCTGTGTATGCAGCGCCAATTGTTGGTGAAATGTCCTGCACGAAGGCGTTCTCTGTCAACCTCTTGACATACGCTGTCTTTCCTACACCTGCGTCGCCAAGCATCACGATTTTGTTTCGCGGAGGCTGCATTTTTGATTTATGACCTTGAAATACAAAGCATAGACTTTGGTGGGCCTAGAAATGCTATATTTATGGTTTCTGGAGTTTCCTACCGACGAAAAAGTGTCACATTACCTTACCACTCTTATCTTCATTCGTAAAGAATTAGAGCTCGTAATCATTTCCATTCTTTATATGTCTATGTTTTCTATCGTTTCATCGTAACAAAATCTATTAACAATGATTATATTAAATTTCGATACGAGATCATGTGTATTGTCCACTAATTATTGCGCACACATGATGCCATTGTTCTGTATTTGTTAAATTTTAATTGTTATTAAGTTTCGTGAAATTATTTGAATTTGATAAAAATGTGCGTATTTCGATAAAATATTGATGATAATCGATCTACCCATCTATAGAAATGCGATTTTGATATCTAAAATTTGCTTATCTCTTCTCAGTACATTGTTTTCAAGAAGAAGAAAAGCGAGCAATTTTTTTGGAGAGAATGATCTGAAGTTGCGTCATAGCTTTAGGAATTAAATGAAGAATAATTATTAATACCAACAAATATATACTTTATTCTTTAAGTTTATCATGATTTGCGTCAATCTTCTTCTTCGCTGGGAGCCAAAGATCAAGAGTTTCTTTGTCGTCCATATATACTTCAGTAAACAATGGATAGTTGAATGTATGAAGAGCGCATTTCGTTGATGTAATTGTAGCCAGAAGCTTTGCAAGATCTTTGAACGTCTCGACTGTTTCTTTATTAAGCCCTGGATCAGGTTTTCTGTACGGTTCAATGATAGAAGTAGAAATATCAATTATTTGGATGTTCTTATTCTTCTTGAGAGCGCTGCAAGCAATAAATGCATCAGCTGGTGTTATATCACCTTCTAAGTAGAATTCAACAACGCCAGATTGGAAGAATTGTTCTGCAGATTCAACGCATTTATGTATATAATTCTCAGATTTGTCTGTGGATGACAATCCAATTGTTATATTTCTGACTTTGTTCTTGTGCTTGTTAAGGAAGTCAAAGAAGTCACCAAACTGCTCCTCCGTGAATCTGCTCTCATGAAGTGTGATCTCGTAGAACGGAGCTCCTTCAGCAATTGCTTTCTTGAGTCCATTTAATGTGTATGAAGTATATGAACCTTCACTCAAAGACATTGTTAATGCTTCAATCTTAGTCTTTGCAAGCGAAGCAAGCGACAATTCGATACCCTTAGAGTCAGCTTCCTTTTCCATGAATATTTCGAACTTTGTAATTGGTCCTTTCGGAGATTGTATGCTGCTGATTATATCACCTAAAGCATCTGATTCTGTTGTGTTAAGATCGCAAGTAATAGTGAGTTCATCACTTGGACCATCGATGTGAAAGTCTGGGAAGTGTAAAACGTAAAAATCACCTGTTCTATAAAAATCTTGAAGTGTGATTGTGATTTCGCGATCTAATTCAGAAAGTTTTGTCATCAATCGTTGGATTTGTGCTGTATTCAGATATCCAATACGTAAATCTGTTAAAGTTTTCGATTCTAATAAATATTTTTCTAAATAGCTGAAGTATTCATCCTTGCTAAACACTGTGTCTTGGATTTTTGGCCATTCTACAGGAATATATTTGTAATCTAGACCGTCCATTATTAATGTTGTTAATTTCGATGAATTAAGTTCATTTAGGAGGCTAAAAACATACTGTTCTTCAACTTTGCATCCACTTATTGCAAGGCCAGTAAGATTAGCTCCAGATTTGAAGCATTTTATCAAAATTGGAATTGATAAAACGTTATAGGAAATATCTAAAAACTCCATTTTAGGAGATTTCGAAACAGCATCCAAAATGGCATTGGTTCCATCTTCCCAAATCATATTATCAGCGATTTCTAAAGAAATCAAATTCGTATTCGGTAAAACTTTCGCAATTTCTATGGCACCAATATCGTACATAGAATTACTTTCGAGTCTTAAATATTTTAATTCTGTTGCATTTGACATTGCTTCAGCCAATATCGAGATAGCTTTTTGATTTAAGTCACAGCCGCATAAACTCAAAACCTGAATCTTAGAATTTGATGAAAGTGTTTGAGCGAGCTTTTGTATAGACTCTTCTTTGAGAATTAAATTGTCTGCGTAAAATTCAATAATTGATGTCTTTTCGATCGAAGAAAAGAGCATACTTGCTTCAGAAACTGACATTCTCGTATCCGATACATCGAATGACAACAGTTTGCAGTCTGGAGATTGAAGAAATTCATGTAAAATTTTCCAACATTCTTTATCTATGTGGCAAGAAGACAAATTCAGTCTTGTTATTGAATGGTTTAAGCGTGCATCAAGTTTGTCTTTCAAAACTTGTGACCAATATGATTGATTCGAGAAATCGAGGATGTTTTCCTTAGACATGAATTTTTTTGTCTTTTTGTTATGTAAACTTTACATGGCAAAAATAGTCATCAAAACTAATATGCGATTATTTTATATTTTTATATAGATTCGATTATTATCATAATCATAATAATGATTTACAGGATATCAAATTAAACAGCGAAATTCTTTTCAGCCTCTTCAAGAAGACCAATAATCGCTAAATCTCTGGTGAATTGTTTTGCAGCCATTCCACTTGTGTTCTTTGCAGTTGGATCAACTCCCTTTGAGAGGATGTACTTAATAACAGGAATGCATCCATATCCAATAGCATGATGAAGTAAAGTATTGTGTTCAGCATCAATTGCTGTAAAATCAGTGCCGTAATCTGCGAAAAACAGAATTGCACGAATATTGTTCACTTTGACTGCTTCAAAGAGGCATTGGTACTGCATAGATTCAGATAATGGTCTAAATGTGAGTAACCAGTCGAAAATATGATTTTGGAAAAACTCGACAGCAGTCAAAAATGAAGATTCATATTTCTGAATCAAATCAGATAATATTCTTGTGATTTCTGCATTTCCTCCAGCGATTGCATACCTTGATGCATTGCTATGCTTAGCCTTTTGTTCATAGAGCATTTTGAAGATCTGTACAGATCCAAAGAAAGCTGCATAATCAGTGAAATATGTTCCTTCAACGATTGCACACGGTTCAAATTTATTTGGTGTGATTGTATCATCAACTGAGAAATGCGGTTGGGGGACGAATTCTAAGAACTTATCAAGTTTATCGTACTTAAGAACATAACTAATGGAGTTTTCTTCGCATCCAAATTCATTGATTTTTTCCATCCTCTTATCGCGAATATATGTTTCAAGATGAGGAAGAATGTAATGCAGTCCAGGGCATGAATTTTGTGCTCCAATCAATATGTAGAACTCGAAACTCAGCTGTGGATCAGCCTGACCAAGTTCTTTAGCGAATGTTGCGAAAAGAAGGAATCTTTCATCTCTTGCATAAGGATTATAGTTTGTAATTAATTCTTTGATATCATTGATATTATAAATGCCTAGATCGAAACAATGCCTTAAGAAATTGAAGTTCTTTGATGTTGTATGCCTTGTAAGAAGTATTTGCTTAAATTTGGGAATACTTGAAGATATCTTCTTCGAAAACGTAGATAAAGCTTTGGAAATTTTAGGTCTGATTACTGATATTCTAAGTATTTCTTTAACAAGAAATTCCAACCCATCATTTGTAGAACAAAGTTTCAAATCAATAATATCTTTTGCAGAAGTTTCACAATTGCTGTCATTGAGATCGGAGATGATATCTTGAATCTGCACAAATCCAGAAAGGTCTTCAGGAGGATCAATATCAAATAAAGATGATGACATAACAATGTTGTTGTGTACTTTCACAAAAAGTGATATTATCTGACATATAAACACAAATATTTGACAAATAAATATTTACATGGCATGCAATTATAAATGATTATTGGAAGAATGATATCCTATATTTTTTTAAATTTATTTTGAAAAGAAAAATTAAGTTTTTCATTGGCACAAATGCCTAAATCTTAGCAATCCAGTCCACAGTTCTTCCTTTCAGACTCTATTTTCGAAATAATCAGCGATTTACTTTACAGAATGCTTCTGAAAAGAAGAACTGTGGACTGGATTGCTCGCACCTTGGCTACAAGTCCCAATCAAGCATTTAATTTTGCTCTTCAGAGGCATTCTGAAGTAGAAATCTTTGATTTTTTAATGATGGCGTATGAAAGGAAGATCTGTGAGTTTAGCTACTAACAGGTGTGGTACCTGTGTCAATATAGTCCCCAGTTCTTCCCGTCAGACTCGATTTTGACACATAAAACCAGAGATTCCGACAACTTTACATGTCAGATAATATCGCTTTTTGTGTCACTTTTCCTGACAACTTTCGGTACGTGACAGATGACATAGCAATGTTTTATATTTTGGCACTTTTTGTAAATCTTCTTTTTTTTCATTGATTCATAATTCATTATTTAAACAAAATTATCATAAACAATTAATTTGAAAAGTATATATTCATCATTTATAATATATTTATGTGAATAGAAATAGAACACTATATGAAATTACGACATTTTGAACTGGAATTTTTCCAATTTACATCTTTTCCTTCATTTATTGGATTTATTATTCATTAAAAACATAATAAAAGCTATCGGTTAACTTTTTGTAAAGCAATCATGATTTTCCACAGAGAAATGTTGGCATTTTTTAATGTTCTAAATTTCCCCTCAAATCCTTATTTGGAAGTCGCATGAATTTATATTTGCTATTTCTTGACCACCGCAACTAAATTGAAGACAACCAAAACATTTTTTCTTTTGCAGAATTTCAAAATAAACGTATATTTTTATTCTCAAATATAATTTCCTAAATAAACCATTTTAGTTATATTCCAATCTTGAGATCTCAACCATATAAAATTTGGAAAAAGAATGAATCAAAAGTATCTTATTTTCAAGCGGAAAAACTTTTAAAATAATATAACTTTAGACGCCAAATGCATTGACAATATTATCAAGTTTTAAAACACTGTAATTACGAATTAATTTTTCTTGATTTCTTCTGAAAAAGCTTTTATGAGTTGTGCATTTTATGAAATTTTATTTTATGAGATAGGAAACTACTTGATGTTGGGTATAATAAAGAGTCATGAAAAGTGATGCATTTACATGGCAAATGTATTTCATTTTGACATGTAAAATTAGTTAGCTAATTAGAATCTGTATTTATAGAGTTCAATTAAACTTGTTATAGCATCTGAAAATCTTATTAGAAAATCTATCAAGCTTGCTAGAGCGTATAATAAGCTTGTTAGAGAGTATATCAAGCTTAATAGAACACTCTTTGTTAAAATGGAAGACTTTACATGTCAAAACATATTTATAACTGCCATGTAAACACTTCACTTTTTCGTGACTCTTTATTATACCTAAGGATGTCCAAAAAGCTAACTTTTCGGGGCGAGTTGCCCGAAAAAACGTATTCTTTCGGGCTCTGCCTGAACTTAAAATATCAGGGTCAGCTGATTTATAATGGGGATAAGTTTCCCCTTTTTAAGAAATACACTCCCTTTCTTGAGCATTATATAACCCCCTTTTTAGTTATTTCAACCCCTTTAAATACGCGTTTCCCCAACAAAAATTTTGATCCCCTAACTTTTCGATTTTTGGGGCGGTTTTCGAAAAAATCCGTTTTTTGGGTTCTTAAATTTTGAATGGTTTTGAGAGGCCCGAAATTCGAAAAAACGAATCGTGTCACTTTTATGCAAATTGCAACAAAATTACCCTTCAATTTTCTGATTCTCGAACAACCTGGTGCAATTTAGGTGCACCAATCTTCACCGAATTTAGCAAACAAGTTCTCCATGGTCTAAAAATCAACTTCTCTCAATCAAATAACCAGGGATACAATCTATTTCTTAAAATCAGATTTAGAATTTCTTCATTCACGGTCAAAAGTACGCAGTAATCAATAAATCAAGATGCCAGAGGTATCTTTCTACATCTATCTCTGTTATATGGATGGAAGCAATTGTCTCGCACCCTTTTTATAATCCAGCACAACTCGAGTTTTGCTTGTTCAGCAAGCATGTAGTGCACAAAATGGTAAATAAGTGAAAAGTGAAATAAAATTTAGTAAACATTTCAAAATCTAACTAAAAAATATTCAATTGAAAGGATTTGTAAATTTTACTTGTGTTTATCTGCGGTAGATAGGCCTGTCAGAGAGAAAGTATTTCAAGACAAAACAAGAGCTTTTTGAGGAAAGGAAAAATTTAATATTCACATATTCCAATGCACTTCCCTTCTCTTCAGTTCCATTCACTTTATAGACCTTATGCAAAACGAATTTAAATCATAATACCATGGATCCAAATAGACTCATCACTTTTTGTTTTCAAACCTTAATGAGTTTTTCGTTTTCCCCGAAAAGTTTACATCAATAACGTATATTTTCGAACATCCCTTTTATATTCTATATAAATTATCTCCGGGTGCTATTTTTTATCAATTTGTCAAATTTGCCATTGGTGGGATTCTTGTGAAAAAAGTACCAAAATGCTCCAACTCAAAAAGTTTCCGGAATGTAATTACATTGTCCCTAAGCCATCTAATACCTATTTGTCGTAATTATCCGATTTTTGGGGTGTTAAGAGTGTGTAAGCAGCACCTTATTTTATCTAATGGGATTTGGCCGATAAAAATATGAAAATTATGATTGTCTATACATTTATAATCCAAATCCGCAATCGACAATTTGGACCAAGTGAACTCACTTTTAATTTGTGAAGTTTACATTAAAAACTTTTGGCTAGCCAAAGCGTTGCATAAGCATCTTCTCAATTATATGATATGAATGAGACATGTCTGTAAGTTAATCTTCCCTGAAAATATGTGATCCTTACTTATCCTAGCTGAGCAAAATTTTAATTTTTTCGAATAATGCTCTAATTGGAGGTCCATTAGCAATGATTACCTACTTATATCGGAAGCATACCATTCTACGTCGAAATTTCTTTGAAATATTAATGCCGATATCTCGATATGATACTATTTGAGTCTCTACAGCTATATTTTATGAGCATTTTTATGATTTTTATGACCAATATTAAGAGATGTTAAGTTTATGTTGCTTTGTATCTATATATCTATTGTTTCCAAACTTCGAATAATTAATATTTTTTGATAAAGTGACTTTTATCTGCAAATAAGTCAGAAAATATCCATATTATGCGGATCTTATATAAAATTGACAGCGTATGCTGCATAATTTCAATTTATTATCGGTGATGACATTGATGAGCATTTGGATTCTCAGCGTCACTTTTAACAGAAAAGTGAAGACATTTTGATATTCTAAAAGCTCATGAGCTGATTTTATTATAATCTGCATTCATATATGATGATAATTATATGCTTCGAATCTAAATGGTTTTTAAAATAAGGTTCTATCTCCCCACTATTTGAAATCAAAGTTGGTCATTAAGTGAATATTCATTCCTTGATCCATTGAATCTGAATATCGCTAAAATTTCGAAAATTAAAATCTAGTTGGAAAATATTTTTTCTAAGTGGGATTTTTGTATAGAAACATGGAACATTCCTTGCTTGGAGATTCTCTATGTTATAGTCCTTCGGGACCGCTGAATGACGAATCCATTCGAATTGAATCAAAAAGCGTCGATGAAGGGCACCAATTAATTATTAATTTACTCAATTCTTTGTCAACAGACAGCGAAAATGTTCACGCTTGTGCACATAAAGTAGTAAAAGTCATAAATTACAGATCAGATCTAGTCAACGAGCTCACTTTTAAGACAAGTATTCAAATGTTTTTTAAATATCTTAATTCAATTAAAATCACAGAACAGAGTGACGATCTAATAGTCATTTTATCAGCAACGGTTAGATATGATCCAAGCGTTTTCGATGAACAATTTTATACTTGGCTTCTTGAGAATCAATCTTTACAAATTTCAAGTTTAGCATACACTATACTGCATACCATTATTGGTTCTGCGTCGAAAATACCATCTTCATCAATGTACGTCAAGAAAATATTCAATCTCGTTATTTCTCTTTTTGAAGAAACATATACGAATGTTGATGTTGAAGTCTTTATGGAAAATCACTCAAATGACATTCGTTTTTTACTCTTATCATTATATGAATATAATGAATTCAAAGAAGTACAAGAAGATACATTTAACGTAATGACTAACTTATACGATCCAATTCTTTCAAAATATACTGAATGCCTAGGTCCATTATTTTTAGTCGGATCACAAATCATTCAATTCGATGATCAATACTTTTTTATTTTAGAAGATATCATTAACTTCATTGCAGAAATGCCTGAGGAAGGTCTAGAAATATTTCAAATAGATGCAATACAATGTGCTTTTGTATCCTTATTAAAAAATATCGAAAAATTAAAAGAAAGACCAGATGCGTTATTAATTGTTCTTAGAAACGTTGTAAGGCTTCATCAATCCATTTTCAAGAAAGAAGCTGCGATCAAATTACTTTTAGAAATTATATCAGAACTTAATCCTGAACCAGATCAAATAACAGATTCCGCTGACAAGCTTTTTGAAGTACTACTAGATTCACTTAATATTGACTCTTCATTGAATCATAACATCATCGAGTTTTTTTTTTTACATTGAGAAAATGAACATTGAATCTCAAATAGATCTGACCAAAGAAATGTACTATGAACTATTGCAGCGAGAAGACATTCTTAAAAAGTATGAACAAGGTTCATTGTTATTAGCCAAAGCTTATCAATTACTTTCAGAATAGATACGATCTATATTATATTATTACGTCCATTTTAATGGATGCCTTTATATTATTTTGTTTGTTTATATTATAAATGTTTGCATTTTTGTTATTTCAACATAGTCATTTGAAAGGCGCGAAACAAATTGAATCATCTCTATGATATCAAGTCCAAATTAAAAAATTAAATAATTGATTAGTCCAAATGAAAGGGGGTGTCTTGCAGGTCAAAATTCCATCTTAATTTACATGAAAAATACTGAGTAAACATGATTTATATTGATTCAAATTCTTTATAATTTGTCGAGCATTAATTGGCAATTGAAATGTGATATATCTAAAATATAGGCTGTTATATGATATCATTAATGGAAAGAAATGACAAATGATGAAAATTTGAACTTTAATATTTAGCTTCATCATTTGTGATATAAAATATATTCACAGAGTATTTAATAGTGGTGTAGTTAACAATGTTCAAATCTAAAAATCCAAAAATCAAATTCTTCTAATTATCGTTTTAACAAGATATATAAGATCTATATATGCTAAAGATTCCAAATATCAAATAAAAATGTGCATTTGAAAGTTATGGTCGAGGTGTTAATTGAGTGGAAAATGATCGTTCACGGCCTTTTAACAATGGGTCGTCTCCATTCTCCAGGCAAAGGCATCAGCTCATCCACATGCCCATACCGCCGTTCCGCCCCACACTGGCTCCAATACACAGCTGAACAGACAGTCCAGATGATCTGCGACTACGCTAAGAAGGGTGTCCGCCCATCTCAGATCGGCGCTCTCCTCCGTGACCGCAATGGCATCGGCATGGTTCGCGCTGTCACAGGCGTTAAGGTTCTCCGCATCCTTAAGGCTAATGGCCTGGCCCCATCCCTCCCAGAGGAGCTTTACTACCTCATCAAGAAGGCTACAAACGTCCGCAAGCACCTCGAGCACGCTACGCACGATGTTGATGGCAAGTACCGCCTTATTCTCATCGAGTCCAGAATTCACCGCCTTACACGCTACTACAAGGCACGCCGTGTTCTTGCTCCAAACTGGAAGTACAACGCCCAGACAGCTTCTGCTCTCGTTGCCTAAACAACATTAAAATTATCTCAAAAAAAAATCAAATACAAATTATCCTCAAATTAAGAAATCTTGAAGTCGAATATGAAATAATATATCAAATTCTAATCAACATATCGCTCAAAATATAACACAAAATAATTTCATTTTCGACTTGGAGGTTTTCTTATGGAAATAGTTTGTGCTTGGTTCTGCTTTTCTTTATTTTTTAGTTATCTTTAATATTTTGTATGAATATTATGTTTTTTGTATAACTTTGGATTTAAGCTTATTATTAGTTTGTAAGATGATTGATTTGGGTCACAAAAGTAAAATAGAAAGTATATTTTATTCAAAATATATTTTTTGGTTTTGATCAATAAAATCTTGATCTTTGATCTTTCCTTGAGGCAAGTAGTATAGTTATAAAGTTATTTGGTAAGATATAAGATAATTTGTTAGATCAGGATTTTGAGTTGATTTTGTGTTAAATTTGATGTTAAGTTCGAGGGTTTTTGATGATTTACAGTGTTTAAATTTATTATTTTATGGCGAAAAAAAGTTTTCGCGATGAAGAATCGAGTGAAATAAAGAATATTTATATAAATCCAATGGAAAGTTTCACATCAGAGATTGTGAAGTCTCCTGAAGAGGCTGAAAAGGCAAAAGAAGAAATTCTCGATATATTAAGTGGAAATGATTGGGAAAGCAAATGCACAGCGCTACAAAGAGGAGTTTCTCTGTTAAAAGGTGGTGCTTTACAATACCCAGAATTCGATATTGTTCCCTTAGTGATTGCAACGGCAAAAACTATTGGAGAAGCAAAGTCAAAACTCGTTAAATTCGCAACGTTATTCTTAGTATCAGCCGCAAAACTACTTGAATCGAAATTTTCGCCATGTATTGATATCACAATTTCGTGCTTAATCAAACAATCGAATCACGCATCGTCATTCATCGGGGATTCGTGCAAATACACTATATTAGCGATAACAGAGTATGTTCAAGTTCGCAGAACCGCAAAAGCACTTTTAGCGGAAACAGTATCAAAAGTTAAAGAAAGAAGACTTATTGTTGCTCAAGCGGTGACTCTCTTGATGCGCAAGTGGCCGCTGCCATTGACAAACCAATTCGTTTCGGAATTAAAGAGCAATATAACGAAACTCACAAAAGATCCTTCTGCGGAAGTTAGAGAATCGGCACGCGAAGCACTCGCCGAAATAAATGGAACTCCAGTCAATAACCTACAAAGTCCATCACTCGTTGAACAGCCGCGTGCACGTTCGCCAACGAGAATGAAGCAATCTCCTGATAAAAGCTTTGCTTCATTTAGAAAAGCTCGTCCACCACCTCCGAAACTCAACAGACGCAGTATAACAGTCACTCAGATGTCAGGAGCTTCAATTCTCGATGGAGCGAATCTCTGTGAGTATATGCCGCCAGACAACATCAATGATGCAAATCAATTCGTTAGAATTCTTTCAAACATTGTTGCTGCAAATCATCTCGCTACACTTGAAGGTATTGAGTTTGCGTTGCCTTCTTCGATTGTCACTGGGTGTGGTCTTGGTGTCTCTGCACAGTGGGATGCAATTATTCCGCCTCTGTTGAATATCTACAAAAATGAATTTAGAGCTTCGATTGGAGAAGTTTTGATCGCAACTAAATCACCACAGAGAACTCTTAAATGCTTTGTCGAATTATATGGTGTAGAGAGTGTTGTCAATGATGTTATATTTGCAGGTGATGGCGATGATGTTATTAATGTTCTTGCGCAAATGATTTCACTTGGAATGATGAAGAAGATTCCAGAAAATGCAATTAGAACAGTTCGAGGAATCTTGTCTCATTCTTCATCTCCTGAAGCAGAAATTGTCGAGAATGCAATTTCTTCAACAGACTTCTCTTTCTTTGGATTCCCATCACTTAAAGAATTCATTACTTCTGAAAATTTCGATGAATTCGATATTGCATCAATCGAAGAACCTCCAAAAGTTGTTGCTGGTGCTGTTGTCGCTGCAGAAGCAGATATTTTATCACTTTTAACAGATGAAAAGTATATTGACAATGCAATAATCTTTCTTCTTGATGTCGCAAAAGTTGCCGGACAAATGCGAATGCCGTCTGTTGTGTGTGAACTTGCTAAACATGCTATAGGAGAAAATGTTAGAAGCGCCCGATGTTTCGCTGCTCTTTGTCTGCACGTTAATGATGTTTCTGATCTTATCCCTGTTACTGAAAATGAAGAGGGAATTGTTGCTGTTGTTAATGTAATAGATAACATTAGTCTTCCTGTTGATAAATCGTGTGCTAAAATGCTTGAGAACGCAATTAAGTTCTTGAACTCACCAAAAGTCGAAATAAGAAGATCCTGCATTAGGCTATGTGCAAAATTCCTAGAATCTAATGACAGCGCACTTCAAAGGAAGATTATTGAGCTTCCATATTTAATACAGAAACTTATTGCGGACAAGAATCATTTTGTGTAATTTAAAAAAATGTGTTTATTGTTTTTATTTAATAAACAATTCCAATGTTTGTTTAAGGGGCGACTTACATGAAAAGTGACAGCAAAGGATAATGATTTTAAAAATCATTATAAATGCATAGCATTTTAAAAACCTTAACGGTAATAATACAATAAAAATGAAGTAATAACTAATTATTAATAATATAACTTTTTCGTGTGAAAATTGTTGAAAATATAATGATAATTTTTCAACCCATTTTGAATAGTTTACATCTCATGTTAGTCGCCCCTTAATCGGAAATGTTTATATGGGGAGCTTCAGGCAGGCAATAAAATGTGGAAACAAAGACTATCTTAAAAAGAATTTACTTTCTTGATAACTTTGTAATAAAGAATATGATGCATGCACGAGAGAACATTGAGGCATTTGTGGATGTATGGTTTATAAACTGGACATTGAGTATTATAGTTTTTGATAATACTGAGTTGATATAAGTTGTTGTCGCGATATAATGGAGTAACAAATGCACCAGTGCTGATTCGTCGAAGAACAACACATGCTTGATCATGATTGGATTGATGCCACGTAATAGATACATGAATGAATATCAGAGAATGAATCATATTTGATGACTGATTCTTGATTGAATGTGAGATTTATGATATTAAATTAGTTATAAAATGAATTAGTTTCGATTGTTGTTGTTGTTGAATATGATTCGATTTTGGTGAGTTTCTGATTGTTCTCGAATCCATATAATTAAACGGTTGTTGAAGAAAGATTGATTGAAGATAAATTTGTTCCTGAGAATGAGTTTTGATTGATATGTCTGAATTTCGTTAGTGAAAGATCACCTGAGAGACACGATGAGATGAATCCTGATTGACCGATTGTTGTCACAGAGCTGAAATCGAATGACAATAAAGAACAACATCGTTGGAATGCACCATCGCCAATATTGGTTATCTGTGGTGTGTGCGTGAGAACGAGAGAATAGCATCCACTGAATGCGAAATTAGAGATCGTTGTGAGACGAATTGCATCAAACTCTGGAAGACTTACACATGATTTGAATGCTTTTATGGTAATTTCGGTGATTGAAGGTGCATAGAATGTTTGAAGACTTGAACATCCTTCAAAAACGCTTTCTTCAATTCTAGTGATTGCTGCTGTTTCAACTGTTTTAAGTGAAGTACAACCAAAGAAAGCTCGAAATGGGATAACTGATATTATTGGAGAAATATACTCAACAAGAATTCTGCAGCCTTCAAAAGTACTTTTTCCAATCGAAGAAACAGATGGTGTCCTAACTTCTAACAAAGCATAGCAATTCTTGAATACATTATCTGCAAGTGATGTAATTTTTGATGAATTGAAATAAGTAATGCCTTCACATCCTTCAAACGGAATGTATCCAAGTCCTGTGATCGATAAAGTGTTAATCTGTTGAATAACTCTGCAATTGCGAAATGCGCTATCACCACTAGGTCCTGTTATTTCATAAGGAAACTGTTGGAGAGATGAACATCCATCAAAACCAGATTTGCCAACAGAAGATATAGGTGATGAAGTTGTAATCATCTGAAGAGATTTGCAAAATGCAAAATTAGGAATGTTGGTGATCGTTGATACTATTGAAACTAAAGATAAACAATATTTGAAATAATTTGTGCTAACTGATGAGATTATAGAAGTTCGTAACTCAGTTAAATTACTACAACCCTCAAAGGCATAATCTGGAATAATTGATATATTTGGAAGATAGACATATCTCAAGCATTCGCAGTGAGAAAACGCATTTGTTCCGATTGTTAACACATTCTTGAAATTGACTGATTCCAAAGAATGGCAGTTTTTGAATGCATCATTGGAAATTTGGGTGGCAATATCATAATTCAATGATTGGAGAGACCAATAATCACTAAATATAGCATCTGGTATAGAAGATACATATCTTACATTGAATTCAACTAAACTATGGCAATTTGAAAATAAATAACTTCCTACTTGCATAGATCTTGCTTCAACTATTTTTAATGATAAACATGATGCAAAACAGCCACCTCCAATATTTACATCCAAAAATATAGCTTTTTCTAGTGATTCACATCCAGAAAAGCCATATATAGCTATCCTTGACTAATGAGAAATTAAAGAATTTTAACGAACGGCTGCCATTGAAAGCATTAATATCAACTCTAGTCACTTCTCCAGTCGTCATATTGCTCAATATATAATCGGAATAAACCATGTAGCTTGAAATAATTGTGACCTTTGGGATAGATAAATTGACTAAATTAATGCACCATGCAAATGAATAACCCCAAACATTCACATAAACTTGGAAGAGAAATTAACTTAATGTTCTTACAGCCAGAAAAACACAATCCTCCAACATCAGTTACATTGGGGAATTCAATTCTTTCAAGATTAAGGCAATCTTGAAATGAATAATCATTTAAACGTGACACATTTGGTAAATTTAATTCGGATAATAAACTGCATAAACTAAAATATGCGTTATTTACAAAAGAAAGCGATGGCAACAAAACTCTTGTCAAAGAAAAGCATTCCAAAAAGTTTTCAGTTCCATTGTTCTTATTAAGACTTGCAAATAAAACTTCGGTTAAATTTAAACATGAATGAAATGTTCTTGTTCTTAAATAGACGATTGATGGTAATTCTACTTTAATTAAACTACCAATGTAACTAAATACATTGCTTGAATCTATTTGTGTGCAATGTTGAGAAAAAAGATCCTGAACTGGAGAGCCAGCAAATAATTCTCTATTTAAATAGGGAATTGGTGCTTCAATACGAATCTTTATCAAATTTGGGCATTTTGAGAGACATCCTGGTGCATATGAAGTGAATTCTCCAGTGATTAAAACTTCTTTGAATGAAATGTTCCTGGAATAACTTGGAACTTCTCCATCACCACTGATTTCGGAAACACCATCATCAGTTAATGTTTCAGTACTAGATTGTTGTGCTAGATAGAGATGTTGAAAGCTAAGGAAAATCCATCGAAAAAGTAAAGAAAGTTATTGATAAAACATTTTGTCAATTTGCCAGTCAAATGACAATAATTTTTGTCACATTGCATATTTAGAATATGCAATATCTGTATATTCTGTGGTTTAACTTTTGTTGGTTTTTAATTAATAAATGACAAAAATCGAATATTTAATCAATGAAAAAAATGAAAATTGGAACCTTGTAATGTTTTGCTTTTGATATGTATATGTTTTTGAATTTATTTCAATCAATATGGAAGAATATTAATTTCATATTTGAATATTTTTAAATTATTTTAGGTATCATAAGATATTAATTGGGTAAATATCTTTAAAAATGAAATGGTATCTTATTCAACATTGTTTCACTCTTCCATTGCATTAATATATTGAAGTCTAAAAGCTCGATATACTTGAAGTAACATGATATACTTCGCAAAGCAATAAGCACCGTTAAATATTGCTATACATTTCTCAAAAAATAATTTTTTTCTATTTTTTGAAAAACTAATTCACGAGCTGTTGATTTAATCGAGGATTATCCTGTTTGTGATGTAATGATTCCCAAAATGTTTGCATTCCAAAACTCAATTTTTAGATTTGAAATTTTAAAAAACACTATTTCAAGATCTATAATGTAGCTCATTGTATAGCAAAGCTAAATTTCGATCATTTTGTTAAATATTTTACTCATATTCCAACATTTTATAAATTGTCAATATGAAAACAAAACATTGACACCTGTCTCTCTTTCACATAAATACGCATCAAAATTTATATCAAAACTCTCGCTTCTCAAACCATCATTTGTGATATTAAATCATTGTCCATTGACTTTGGAATCTGAATTTAGCGATAAGGATTGAGCGAACATTTATAAAACGATAAGGACATTATAACGACGCAAATCGAATGCCTCCAACAAACAAATCAAAAGTTTTCTATCGAGCGATAAACTTTTTCTGTAAATTAAAGCTCTCTTGTATATGCAGATAATGAATATAAAAGTTTGGAGAAAAAAGAGGTTTTTGTAACAGTTAAAACGAAATTTTTATCAAAAATAGAAATAACATTAGACAAAAATGCTATTTTTCGTATTTAAAAAGCCAAAAAAAATTGACAGGATTTGTAAAAATTATTTTCGATTTATATGAAGGTACATATAGATGTGAGTATAAGTGAAGTCATTTTTTGAGGGAAAGAAAACGATGAAAAACAATCAAATTGAGAGTTTACGATTATTTTGCAATCATTTCACTTTTACCTTTAATGTCTGCACTCGACGGCTACATCAAAGAGCTCGAACAATGTGATGGCAAGATCTGCACATACGGCAAGGACTGGCTTAGGACATGGGACATGAACGACGAGACAATCAAGTCCACACTTAACTGCTCCTGGGCACTTGAGGAGCTCATCAAGAACAACGTTTCTTGCAAGATTTTCAAGTCCGGCCTTGGTGCTTCCATCTTCCGTGACAACTCCACACGTACACGCTTCTCATTCGCCTCCGCTACTTCAATGCTCGGCCTTTCCGCTGCTGACCTTGATGAAGGCAAGTCCCAGATCTCCCACGGTGAAACAGTCCGCGAGACAGCTACAATGATCTCCTTCTTCACAGAGGCCATCGGTATCCGTGATGACCTTTACCTCGGTGCTGGCCACAAGTACATGCTCGAGGTTGGCGAGTCCATCACAGAGTCCGCTGAAAAGAAGGTCCTCTTCAAGCGCCCATGCATCGTCAACCTTCAGTGCGATGAGGATCACCCAACACAGGCTATGGCTGACCTTTCCCACCTCGTCAAGGTCTTCGGCTCCCTCGAGGCTCTCCGCGGCAAGAAGATCGTCATGTCCTGGGCTTACTCTCCATCTTATGGCAAGCCACTCTCCGTCCCACAGGGCTTCATCGCTCTCCTTTCCCGCTTCGGCACAAACCTCGTCCTCGCTCACCCAGAGGGCTATGACCTCATCCCAGAGATCATCGAGATCACAAAGAAGAACGCTGAGAAGGCTGGCGGCTCATTCGAAATCAGCCACGACATGAGAAAGGCTTTCGTCGATGCTGATGTCGTCTATCCAAAGTCCTGGGCTCCAATGTGGATCTCCGCTAAGCGCACAGAGCAGCTCAAGAAGAAGGATTATGATGGCCTCAAGGTAACAGAAAAGGAATGCCTCGAGCTCAACAAGAAGTACATCGACTGGCAATGCGATGACGAGATGATGGCCACAACAAAGGGCGGCAAGGCTCTCTACATGCACTGCCTTCCAGCTGATATCTCTGGCCTCTCCTGCGAGCGCGGTGAAATCACAAACGAGTGCTTCCAGAAGAACCGCCTTGATACATACTTCGAGGCCTCCCACAAGCCATTCATAATCGCTTCCATGATCATGCACTGCAAGTGCAAGTCTGTTGCTGAAGCTATCAAGGGCATCAAGGCTCGCAACGAGAAGAACCAGGATTTCTAAAGGCATTATAGTATTATAATACTTAACTTCTTTTTTACCAACTCATCTCTTTTCCTCATAACGCTTGAAATAATTTTAGATATTTGGGGAATATCAACGAATAGTAGAATTAATGCATACAAAATACAGGTCTTACTGTCTATTGTTATTTTTCGAGATTACGAGATCTAATTCAAATTTATTTAGTGAAAATATTTGCAATCGAACTCTGTATGAATAACAATGTTAATAAATTGGTTGCATTAGAAAGACTCATAAAATAAAAGCTCATCTATGATTTAAAATTTTTGAAAAATAGCTATTTTTGATAAAATGGAATAAATTTTATAAATTTTTGAGTTTTAAAATATTTCATGCATCAATTAATGAGTTTTTAAAATGATTAATATAAACATGGTGCTTTAGTAAAAATAGTTTACGGGTTGGTGATAGGCGTATTAACTAAATCTATTTAGAATTTGACAGACATTTTTGAATAAGGACCCTCATTGGTGTCATCGACCTGAGGGAAGTGCGCAAGTGGCTTTGCCTCCATGTAGACAGGTAATTTATAGTATCTTCTTGGACGGTTCCATATATTAATAACGAGATAAAGCAAGATGCAGAAAATTCCAACGATAATGATCAAACGATCAATCGGCAGGCTTCCAAGCATATCACCAAAACCACCGATGTTGATGAGTGGTGATGGATATTTGACTGATTTGGAATACTCCTGACCATCAAAAGATATTTTGATGAAAGATACCTTTTCTTGTGGTGTTGGGCAAGAAACAACACTTTCTGTCACTCTCGACGCTGTAATTATCTTAGAATCGAACTCACAATAAGCCACGTCTGGATTGAAGTGGTTTGAGTCAACCTCATAGTCTAAAATGACTTGATCTTTCTGTACTGTCGCTTTTGTGATTGTTGGACTCGCTTTAGCGCAAACTCCTGGATAATTGCAAATTTCGTTTGTTTGGCAACCATAGCATTTCCAGCATCCTTTCTCTGTGATTTTACGTCCAGATGAGTATCCATCTGCGCAAACAAGTGTTTTATTACTTAATGCGATAGTATTTGGAAATTCTCCGTTTTGTTGCTTCTGTTTTTGTTCTTCTTTCGGTTCTTCAGGTAATTCTGGAACTCCATGCTTACGATGTGGTTCGTCTTGCGGAAAATCATCAATATGTTCAGGCTGTATGTCTTGAAATCCATCCCAATCAAAATCATCGGGTTGTGTGTCTTTTTCGATCGGTGGCTTTGGCTTATTTCGCCTTGCTAACCTATCGTGTCTGAATTTTTTGCCTATATGGGGCTGAGAGAATGCTTGGAATATAAGAAAGAAGAGAAACATAATTTTTTTTTGTCGTCAAACTGACAGATCAAAATTTTAGTCAACTTGACATTGATTGGCTCTTATGTTGAATTTGATATTTTAAAGGGTTTTATAGTCTATTTATCACGATACGAACTGAATCCATCCATTTTTGGAAAATTCATCGATATTATCAATGGAGAATAAGAAATTCGCAGTAATGGTACTTACACATTAACGAGCCTACTTTTTATACCTTGTTCCTTTTAAGATGAATATTATTTTTATCGCAGTGTTTTTATATCCAAGATCATCAACAAAGAGTTGTTCATTGATTCATAAATATTTCATCAATGATCCTCTTTGGTACCATGTTTAGATATCCTTTCTAATAAAATCGATATCGATATTTTATGGAGAAAATTATCTTAATAAGTCAAACTCTCATATATTACCATTCCTTCCTTCACAAGAATATACTCAATTATTACTTTTATTAATCTCATATTACCTTATAAATGTTGATATTATTCAACTTTAATGCAGCTACTGCAAAATTGAGCTTCTAAAATGGTATGCTCCAGTAAACAATGCTTTTGTCTCGCTATTAAACATCGAGGAAGAGTGATTCGGGCATATGAATAAAATATTGCCTTTCTATTGGTTGATGTCGAGAAGCTACCCATATATCAATTATTCATCCACTAGAAAATACATGATAGAAGGTTTAAAGTATAGATTTTGAATCAATATAGCAATTTTGAGTGTAAATATAAGGATCATTTGATGCACAGCGTTACAATGCAAAAGTAATTTTGTGAACACTCAACATTGAGCTTCTTCTTCTATCTTCCACATACAACACATGCTAGATCAATGAAAAATGATAATGATTTTTAATGTTTTCTTTCTCATAAATAAAATCCAAAAAGCTAAGTAGCTAATGGAAAGTAAAGGTACAAATGATTCAACTATAATAGTGATGAAGATTGCTTATTGTTTATTGGGATTACTCGGAATCATAAGTTGTAATGTAAGCGAAAGGAAATGACATTGTAAAGTAATGCATGAGTATATCTCATTCACTTAATCATTTTGGTATTTCTGGAAAAATAGTGTTCATTGTCAGCCAGAAGAGTTTGGTAATCAAAGCTGAGTTTTGTGAGCTGTTTAATGGATAGCCACATTATGGACAAAGATGAAATGAAAAATATCCTAAAAAATAACAAAATATATGATTCAGCATACCTGCTCTTGAAAATATCATATGTGTAACACAGGCAGTGCAAATTTCATGTAATGAGGCTTTAACAACGAGTTTACAAACAACCAGAATTTCGATTAGGCGCAAATTCAACATAACTCTTTCGGGAATCAATTGAACCTATCAACAAAAAGCTATTTATCGCTTTTAAAACGAATAATATTTGACAGAATTTCAAGTAGTAGATGAAGGGGGTCCTATGTCAATTTTTGTAACTATATATAGTGGGGACAATAACTAATATATATAGTGGGGGAAAAAACTAAGTTAATTTTTTTATTATTTAATTTTTAATAAGTAAAAAAGCAACTATATATAGATGGTAACGATTCAACCTGAGCTAATGAATAAATACATCAAAAAGTCAATAAAATTCATTGATAA